>MU185834.1:49215-83106 GCA_016904865.1 Pissodes strobi | reverse complement strand
ATATCTTTGGTTACTTGCCAATATTCGGTTAATTTGGGTTAGTTTTAATTTACTTTAACATTTTTAATCTGTTCCGATACGTTTTAGTCCGTTTTTGTGCTATTAGTTATGGTTTGTCATTCAATCAACTTTCGGTTACTTTCAGTTAGTTCCAATTTATTTTAGTAATTTGAATCGGTTCCTATACCTACTTTATAAACAAATTTAATATTTTTGGTTAGTCGCTTAAATTCCTTTCGTTTTGGTTAGTTTTAACTTATTTTAATTTTTGTAACCTATTACGATAGGTACGTTTTAGCCTGTTTTGGAGCTTCTGGTTACTTTTGGCTAGCTTTGGTTAGTCGTTCAATTAACTTTCGGTTGGTTTCAGCTAGTTCCAATTTATTTTAGTCATTTGAACCGATTCCGATACCTTATGATCATAAGTTTAAATAAAGGAACTAACTAGCTGCATAATTCTGCCGTTCTTTTCCCATTTTAACACATAAACATTAACTTATTTATAGAACATACAAATAAAACAATATATACGCATAACGTCTATTTACCCAAATAACGAATCTTTTTCTATTTTAATTCCTATGAAAATTTATTGCACTCCGGCCCAGGTAAGCGCGTATGATTGGCATCGAGTTCCAACTGCGTGGTGTCCTCCCTTCACTGAGCTTCACGGAGAAGATTTGATTCCGTACCCCACTAAATGAGCCGAGTGTCGCGGCTATAGTTTTCTTTAGGCTATTAGGCCCCTCTTAAACGGGCCACCCTGTACAGTCACATATTATGTAAAAACGGTATTCTTTCTTTAAATAAATCTAACAACTGAGGTAGAGCATAACATAGAATCTGCACGTTTAGTCAACACACCGTCATACATTCATAGAATGGACCAAAACATCATCAAATATTAATCCGGAAGAAGGCAATAACGTAACAAAGAAATTTCATGCGAGAGGCAAGGGCGCAATGGAAAAAATTAATAAAGACCAACAAAAAAATAACAGTAGTGTCATTATTGACAAAAAAGAGGCATACAATTAGAGGGAGAACTACTAGCAGTTTTTGGTGAAAAGTTGCGGGAAATTAAAATTTTAAAAACGCCTAACATTACAAAATAACTAAGATAACAGAGAAAATCACATTTAGACAGAGGAACAAGGAAATAGAAAAAGAAAAAGAAAGGTTTTTATGAAGTAATATGGAAGTAAAAGGAGAATGAAGTAATATGGAAGTAAAAGGAGAATGTAAGAAATTAATAAATACAGGGAGCGTAAAGAATTTAGAACCGAAGTGCATCAAAGAAATACCTTACAGGGAAAATCATAAGTCAGACACTTGGGAAGTAAAATGTATTCGGAACTAAGAGATAAAACTAACTATATATACATAGACAACACATAAGGAGAGATTAAACTAGAGTATTAAAGATGGATAGCGTTAAACGCAAAGAAAGTAACACAATACTATTATCGAAGGTACTACTGTAACAGAAACTAAGTAAATACAAAGAAAGAAGCAAAGTAAGGAGTAACCAAAAGCTAATCAAACACGAGGAAACCAAAAACTAAGAAGCAACCAAAAACAAGCAGATACAAAAATTAGTTAATCAAAAAGAGTGAAATTATAATCAAGAATGAGGTCGAAAACTGCGATGGAAAACTATTAGCAATTTTGGGGTAAAATAATAGCAGTGCGTAAAATATTTTCAAACCCAGCTGTCAATCATAAATACTTTAGACCATAGGGAAAAACATAGCAAGACGCTTAGTAAGTAAAAAAAGTCGGAAAACAAAGCACACAGGGAGCAAATGTTCTTAAAATAGAAAATGTGGCAGGCAGGAAAATATTAGATGTATAGATACTCATAAAGATGGAACTAGAATTTTGAACGCAATTGTTAACGATAACTATCTGAAATAACAGAGAAAATCCTAATAGAACACGTAGATGTCAAAATTAAGGAAAAATTAAACTATAAAGTTTAGGATACACAGGTTGTATATGGACAAATAGAAAATATGTTTAAAGAAAAAGGACACTAGAAAGTTTAGTATAATGAGCTCATATAGAAAGATTATTAGTCATAGTAAAACACATAGGCGATTAAATTAAGGAGAAACAAGGAGTGAAAGTGATAAAATTAGAAAGAAAATAGAAGTATATACAGGAAAATAAGCAAAAATAAGTTTTAAAGTATAAGGAGAAACTAAGTGCATAAGGAAGAAAAGATGCTTATAAAAACAACTCGGGTTAGTTTATGAAATATACTAGTAAAATAAGATATAAATAGTATGAATAGTTCGTATGGGAGGTAATACATATCTGTGTATCATCGCGAGAATATCGCGTGAAAATCCTGGTAGGTGGCAAAGTTTATTTTCATAAGGATTGCATAAATCTAAACCTGTGTTAAAAATCTGTAAGGTCACTTAATTATTATTGTTTTTACGTACTGATGTTATGCTTTATTTTCACTCTTTTCTTTTTCAGTATACTACTCCAGATATTTTGTGATAAGGTATTCCGTAACTTTTTCCTTGCCCTGCTATATCTTTAACGAACTGTTATTTTTTCTTGGTGACTGGATACTGTATATTTTAAAGCCCTCATTAATGTAGCTGAATTTTTTTCGATATTTTTTCTTCTTAAGTTCCTTCTTTCTGGAGGTCATGACGTTATTTCCATTGGATTGCACTTGTTTCTATGGGTCTCGATTCTGTCGTCCTCTTGCTCCATGGCGAGTTGTGGTATGTATATTATATAATATGTGATGCATTTTTTAATTGTATCTGTTATCTAATAGATCTAGAATTTGTTACCTACTCAATTTCGTAGTTCTTATCTGGTTCTTCCCGGTTTTATCTTTGATTTTTGGAAATGTTCTCAGTCTCTTGCAAATTAATGTGATATTGATCGTTTAAACAAACGTCTTGCTAGATGATTACACATTTCAAAGGCCATTACAATTTTGCTAATATTAAATAGTCATTTTTGTTTTTGCCACTGTACGGTTATTGTATAAATTGGCGTATATTGCCTGAACTACATCCTAAACGAAAATATTCCAAGATGTGTTTTTTGTAAGGAATAAAATGATGATTGAAAAAAAACTAAAAAATAAAACGGTCAAAGGCGTGCTTTTTTCATAAAAATGCCTAAACTACATTCTCAACGAAAAAATGCCAAGCGATATTTTTGTAATGCATTAAATGGTGATTGAAAAAAGAATTATTAAAAAAATAAAACGCCCAGTTGCGTGTTTTATTCACAGGGCCGGATTCACGGCGGAGCAACTGGGGCGCAAGCCCCGGGGCCCCCACATATTGAGGGCCTCCACAAACCTTGGATTCAAAAATTTTATAACAATGACAAACAAAATATGTATTCTAATAGTGGCAATTTGTTTTTCAAATGTAAAAATAAAATTATCAATAGATATTAACTAATTGAAAGGGCCTCCACTTTTTTCTTTGCTCCGGGCCCCCTTCATCCCTGCGTCCGGCCCTGTTTATTCATGAACATGTTAAGGTCATACGAATAAATTGTATTGTATTTAGATCTGTAGATGGAAGACATTTAAAATCAAAATTCCAGCCGATTTCTGAATTTATTGAGAAAATAAGTTGCTTTTCTGATGACTTAATAGAACTTTTTCTCAATAAAATCAGTTGAGAAAGCACGTCCTAAAATGCTTCAGGTTACTTAAAAAACACCCTAGATAACTATGCATATTATTTTTTATTAACTGATGGTTAGAATTTCCAGTAAGTAATGTGGCTACGAGTTTACTTCGAGAAGTCTAGTTCTCTTTCGGTTTTGGTTAACAATTTATATATTAATAATTAGAAGGAAAAAACGTACCAAAAAAGACTCCGGTGAGTGCGCAAAATAAATTTTAGCCCGATATTTAAAAAATTATTCTAGTAAACAGGCCACCAAAGAAAAAACAATAAGAAATAAGCACTTAAAAATAGAAATAGATATTCAATTAACCTAATGACATTTCGGCAAGCAACGAGATAAATTATACGATGAGAAATCAAAAAATTGTAGGTATTTTTTTTAGCGCAATTTAAGTAGAAGTATATTCTATTTTCACTGTTGTATGCACTGAAATATAATCTTTTAAATGTTATGCGGTCATCCCAACCAATAAAATCTTTCCAGATTTTAATTGCATCCACCCACCGGGGTTTCGAAATCATCATTGGTCCACTGAAAAGATAACTGTCAACTTTAGATGCTAATTAGGTGACATCCTGTCCCGAAGGATCTCTGAAAATCTCAGTCTTGGTAATTACTTTAACAAATTTTCGTTTAGTAGTGTTATAATAGTGAAGAAGTAAAGAGTTTAGTAAAGCGCGTCGAAATATTTGTGTTTAACATGCAGAATTAAAGTTGTTAAAACTTAACAAAAATTTGCAGGTATTTAAAAAGATTAAACATTATAAATTGTCTAAAACTAAGTACTATATCGAGCTATATGTATTATTGTTCAATCTCAGACAATGTCAGACTTATAAAAAAGATGGTGCATAAAGAAAAAATACTTTTAATAACTCGGACGGTAATAATAGGTAGGACATAGATACATGGAGAGCACGATTACGAAATATAAAAATTGAAATAAATATGTAAAAAATGTATTCTATTTTAAAATAAAAAGGTTCAACCCCTAGGGATACCTACTCTTCTCATAGACCGTTCAGATCTCTGTATACCTATTGATTTTGCATTTAGTTGTCTTGCATACAATTTTATAATGTTTTTCATATTACTAGTTTCAAAGAACACAAAAATACGCATTTTCTTTTATCTTGAACATCAATTTAGTTAGTTCAACACGCTTTATAACATACGAGCATACCATATTATATATCTTTTAAGCACTTTATTTGCACTGCAAAATTTTGATTTGTAATATTTCTCGTTTCACGAAGTCATCTTTTTGCTCAAACACCCTAAATAGTAATGAGAAAATCTCGTGGTGCGTGAATATAATTAAAGCATATCTAATAACTAATAACAGAATATTTCCAAGTTTTTCTTCTCTGCACACGCACCGCTCCTTGAGTGGTATAGGATTTTCCTTTTGTGTGTGTGCTGAACGTAAAAAAATCCACTTGCAATTATTGAAAATATTTTAAGATTATATAAGCAGAAGTTTCTACGACAGGAAACGTTTTACTTACAACCAGTAAGAGCCTGCAGGTGTTGAGTTTTCACTGCATGCCGGTAGGAAAATTTGTACTTTCGTCTAGATCGGAAAGGATTAGTGGTAATCCTTTGCGTATCACTAAATAAGATACACAAGTGTAAACCGTTTTACTCTGAGCCAAACTGTTTGGAATATACTGCCCGTCAAAGTATCGAAATAGTTATATTTGTTACAAGTACCTAAAATGAAGTTTTTCAGGACGAATCATTTCTGGAATAGCAGATGAGTTCTGAAAAACTTCATTTAGGTACGTGTGACAAACATTTTTTTTGTCATACGCCCCAAAATCTTGTTATACGCTTTTTGCAATTCTTCAGAACGCCTAAATTTGCAAATTTACTATAATTTTTTTAATCATAACGTTCGACAAAGTTAGCTGAGAAATTGATATCGTAGCAACTATTTGATAATTTTGTCATGTCATTCAAAATTTGACATTTAGACATATTCAGGAATTTTGGAACAGTCCGTAAAGGTTGTCATGACGACTTTTAGGGACTAGGCCGAAAAAGAAGCATTTTACGGACTTAAATAAGTCCGTAGAATAGCTATTTTTGGGAGCGTATGACAAAAAACAATTTTTAAACATCAATATCAATCAATACCTAAAAAACAATTCAATTTATGTATAAAGCAATAAATCATCTGTAGACATTTATAAAAGTGACTAGAGTTTCAAGGAGAATTAAACTTCTTGATTCCCCCTGCATAGCAATGAATTTTCAAATTTACTTTACACGCCCAAAAAATGTTTATTTACAACCATGTTTGTGATGTTGACATTTCAAACGTTTTAAAAGTTTGAAAGAAACAAATTTCTAGCTTTAACATTTATCCAGGCGGAAATTGATATTCATTGAATAACCAAGATGTTTGTTTTAATTTTATTCGATCAATTCAAAATTTCTTATTGTACAGGGTGGCTCCAATTCGAGTCTATTTATGGGGATCTCGTAAACCTTAAGAGATACAGTGCCGGTCAAATTAAGACAAAATTGCGTATTTAGGTGTTTAATAATATGCCGTTTGGAAAGTTTTAAAATTCCGAGTATTTCCGGAGATATCCGGAAAAAAAAACGAAATTTTGAAAACTCGTTTTATTTTTTTACTGGGCTTTTTTTAAAAAAGGATTTCAAATTGAATTGCACTTTTGCACTGCATCTTTTTCCACTCTATATCCAATAGTGGAATCCAGTTTGGAATCCGACGTTTGGTCTTTAAGGGGTCATCGTCAACTTTCTTTTTTTAAATACACTTTTTTTTATCGACTTTCAAATGATATTGGTGTTCTTAATATGAATATGTGTTTTTTTTATTATTTTTTATTCTTTTTTAATTTTTATTTTTAATCTTTTTTAAATTATTTATTTTGCTTAGGGGAAATTTTGAATAGTTTAAGTTACTTTTCAAATTTTTATATCCTATAAAATGTTTTATTTTGTTTTTTTTTGTGTTGTGTTGTTCAGTTAGCTTCATTGACAAATAAATGAAGTTGAAATGGAAATTTTATGCATCATACTGGGAAATTTTATGATATTAGGTACTAGCTGTTGCCTTCTTAATGATGACCATATTAATAATATTATTGTCTTAAATTTTTATTGGATCCGATGTTATCTGTAACGCCAGATATTATTACTGAATTTCCTACCCTAGTGCGAATATCGAGATTTTAACAAATTATAATTCATCTATAGTTATTAATATATAACATTTTGGATTACTTTATACACAGGTATATCCATAAGATTTCCATTATTAGCAAGAATAATTATTGATATCAATATTGCAAAATATTATACACTTTTGAATGATTATGCTTGAAAAGTTCCATCCTAGACACCAATAAACACGATATTCTGTAGTATGTTTATTTATCACGCATCTTAATTCAGTCTTTCACGCGCCTTCGCGTATTCATAGCGAGGATTCCTTTTGAATATATATTAATTCTTAATATATATATTTTTTAATTTATGATCAAAATTTCGATAGGTGTCTTTTTCCATCTAAGTATAGTATCACGTAGTATTATTTTGAATAGTTGATGTTGATCTATGCTAATTTTTTTGTTCATTATTTTGTCCTTGTACTGGTCAACTTGTTAGCATAATAGTTCAGGACCACATTCTCGAAAAAGATAAACGCACCTATTTATTTAATTTTACTATTTTTTATTTTCATTAAAAATAAAGGCTCCACTTTTTCACTTAACACAAAAAAAACAAAATATTTTTTTTTAGAATATAAAAAATTCAAAAGTAACTTAAGCTATTCAAAATTACGCCAAATCAAGATAAATAATTAAGAAAATTAAATTAAAATTGAAAAAAAAGGAATAAAAAATAAAAACACATATTCATATTAATAATGTCAATATCATCTGAAAAATGGTGAAAAAATGAATGTTCGTATTTAAACGAGGAAGGTTGCAAGATAGGAATGTGCAAACCGTTTTCTTTGATCTTGTGCGGTTTAGATTTTAGAGCCTGTCAAAGTGTCAAAATACCCGACTTTCAACTGTCAATATTTGGTAAACAGCTAAAGATAGGTATAGGATATTATACAAATGTGTATAGATTTTTCTAGAGAGTCCAAAAATGTAGTAATATACAGGGTATTCCATTCAAAAAAAAACATAAAGTAGGCTTATATGTCAGAAAATTGCTAGTGTTTTGTTTTATATGTAACTTGGATAAAAACTTGGCCACCAACCCTACATTTTGTTTTTTTGTTTACCTTGATATCTGTAAGAACAAAAAAGTTACAGCGAATCAAAATGTTATCAAGATAGATGTACAGGGTTTTCAATGTTTTCATTTATATTTAGATGTCAACCTATAGGCTTCCCTGCAGATGATAGAGGAAAACTTTCTACTTAAACTTTAATAGTCTTGATTGAACCGTCAGAATTCATTCACAGAATAAACAAAAGCCGATCCGAAGATTAATAAATGAACATAAAGTATCATGGGCATAGACAAGATTTTTTCTCAGGGGTGGCAAACCGCAGCTGGCGGCGCCTAGGCCGCCGATGGCGGAAAGTCTTGGTGGTGCCACGCCCAATTTTTACCCAAAAGTCGTTAAAATAGTTAAAAAACAAGGATTCGGCACCCTCTTGAATGGCATGGCATGAATGGTATGTTGCAAAATAAGTCGGTTAAATTCCCAGGGGGGGGGGGGGCAGGCCCCCTCTCCCCCCCCCCTGTCTACGTCCAAGTCAAGTTTGGTATTTTAAACCGAACATCCTATATAATATTGCATTTTTGGATTCTCCAGAAAATTCTAGATATGTTTCCTTTATAATATTCTATACCTATCTTTAACTGTTTACGAAATAATTGTCAATTGAAAATCGATTATTTTGACAGGATGTGACATCTAAATCTTATGAGACCATAAAAATGGTTTGCATATGCTTATCTTAGTTTTTTACAAGATATCATTTGACTCTATTTTCAATTCAATCCGGGAAATGTCTAGATTTTACGTGTTGTCTTAGTGTCAAAATAGCCGGTTTGAATTGTTAATATTTCGTAAACATTGAAGATAAGTATAGAATATTATATATGAAACAGACCTAAAGAAGCAAAAAATGCAATAATATACAGGGTATTTCATTTAAAATAACAAACTTAATGTTCGTTTATTAATTTTTCGGTGGCCTTTTGGTTATTCTGAAGATGAATTCTGACGGTTCAAGCGAAATTATAAAACTTTCTATTAAAAGTAATTTCCCCTATAGTGTACAGGCAAACTTGTAGGTGGGGGTCTAAATATAAATGAAAATCCTATACATTAAAACATTTTCAACAATTTTTTTCATGTTAAGTATTAGAAATTATTTTGCTAACTTAATTGTATCACACGGTTGGTTATAAGCGGCAACGGAAATTGTTGGTCCATGCTGAACATCCTGCATAGAAATGGTAGCGTTTTTTGTACTGGAGTTTGGCATTTGGACAGATATTATTGTTGGTAATTTTAACCTGAGGGTCTGTAGACTTGTCGACCTACCCTTCCGCTATGGTGGGAGATTTCCATTTCTCTAATCTCTTCAACTGGAGAATGTCACCACCGCTATTTATCAGTTCTTTGGAAACAGTAGCCGACGTATGTTTCTCAATGAGGGAGCTTTAGAAACACTGCAATATTTTGGGAAATTCACTTGTCGAATTATGACGAAATGGCTGTCGAGTGATTTTGGCAAATCTTAATTGCAAAAAGAAGTTTTCATTTAGAACGTCTATACGAATTGCAACATATTTTTTTATTAACATTTCCCATTCTTCATTATTCATTATAAATACTCTCGACTAGTAAGTTTTTGATATTGAAATTTCGACGTTATTTTCCACGATAACATCAGTCACTCTCATTTATTCACCACTTCGTCATGCACCTGATACACCAATTATGAGTGCAACGTTTATAGGTAACATATTTTTCAGGTGCATTCTTCAAAAATGCCGCAATGTTCTCCCTGGAAAGACTGCTTGACTTTTTGGATTTACATCGTAGATTTTGTTGTTTTAAATATGCCAATAATTTCGAAAATTTAGGGATATCCACTAAATCTTTAGTACTTAAAGTAGTACGCAACAATTAGTAAATGGATTTGGCATTTTGCTTGGAAATCTTTTAGTATTATTTGTTTTTGTCTTGTCAGGTAGGCTTGGTAACTATTTTGACAACCCGCCAAGAAAAATCTTCTCAAGTTAAAAATCTGTCAATAATAGTTGACATTAAAGCTAGTAATGGAAAAATATATTAAAATTATGAAAACTTACAATGGCTACATTTTCTACATTAAAAAAGATAACAAAAAGCGAAAAAATGCCTTTTCTACAAAAACGCGGGGAAATAAAAGTGAGGCATTTTGAGAAAATGTTTTAAAACTGGCTTTTGCAAAACTTGGCAGGAAAACTAGTAATCGTAAATGACAGAATACTTGAATGCAAGAAAAACCCTTGACGCAATTCTTCCAGAGAAGTCGGCTAGATTTTCTAAACTAGTGATTTGATGCAACCCCGTTAAAAGAAGTCCATAGGAGTAAGGTCAGATGATCTTGGCGGCCACTCAATTGTACATCTTCTGCCTATCCACTGGTTTGGACAATTTCGGTCCAGCCCTTCTCTCGCCATTGCATTTTATGCAGTTCACCACTTTTACACCATTTTATACCATTTCTGCAAAAACGCGCGGAAATAAAAGTGAGACATATTGCAGATCATCCTCACTCCTCTCTCAAAAATTGCCCTCATTCACTTAAAAATCTTAAATGACACTACTTTACTTGTGATCTGGAAAGCTTATCAAAAATATTTTTCAGCGAAACCAAAATTTAATAGATATAAGTGCGAAATTTTGAGAAACTGTTTTAAAACTGGCTTTTGCAAAACTTGGCAGGAAAACTAGTAATCGTAAATGACAGAATACTTGAATACACGAAAAATTCTTCACGCAATTCTTCCAGAGAAGTCGGCTGGATTCGGTGAACTAGTGATTTAATGCAACCCCGTGAAAAGAAGTCCATAGAAGTAAGGTCAGATGATCTTGGCGGACACTCAATTGTACCTCTTCTGTCTATCCACTGATTTGGACAATTTTAGTCCAGCCCGTCTCCCGCCACCGCACCATCTTGCTAGAAATGTAGATCTACTTTCAAATTTAGATTACCTTGTAAGTCTCTTTGGTTTTCACGTTCATGAACAATCAAGGGTTCTAAGGTTTGGTTGAGCATTTCAGTATAAACTGGTCCGGTTACTTTTTTTTCCAACAAAAAAAGGACCTATGATATTCTTTCCTGCCCTAATATTGGCTTTTTTTGGGGATATTGAGTGTGCCCCTCTGTAAAAAGACGTGGCTTAACGTCACTCCTGTAGCAATAGTTCGGTTTATTCGTATGATCATTTAGAAAGAAATAAATCTTCACTGAAGCATATGTTTTTTTTTTTATAAATTTGGGTGTTGTTGTGTCATGGTTTTACAAATCTGAATTCTTCTGCTCAATTATTGTCGACAAGTGTTGCAAAATTTTCATTTTGTAAGGGTGAAAATTATGTATTTTCGTCACTTCCCCAACAGATTCTCTGAATATTTCGGTAACTATGGCTAAGTGACGCGCTGACATCTTTGCATTTATAGAAACTTAACCAATAACGTCAATCTGCATATCTTCATCCACAACTCTAGATTGTTGTCTTTTTTTCATTTGATTATTTTCTAACTTTTTCTACCAAATGTTGCAAAAGCCAGTTTGAAAATAATTTCTCAACTTTTTGCTAACATTTCGTATTTAAATCTCATTAATTTTGGTATCGGTGAAAAGCATTTTTGACAAGCTTTGCAGAGAAATGTCACAAGTCGGGTAGTGCAATTTAAGATTTTAAAATGGATAAGGGTAGTGCTTCAGGGGTGGGTGATCGTGGTCCGCAAAATACCGCGTTTTTGTAAAAATGGTATTTTTTGGTTTCTTGATATCTTCTTTAGGGTAAAAAATATAGCTGCTGTAAGTTTTCAAGTTGTCACCCCTTATAACCACTTAAGTGTATGGTTATAATTTTCTTCGGGGTTAGAATTCCCCGGCCTAACCAAATCCATACTATTTTTTGATCAGCTATATAGAAGAAAATCAGCCAAGCCACGTTTATAAAAAATTACAGCCAACGTCAAAAAATATTACAGACGACTACTGTCATATTTTTACCTTTCTGTTTGATTTAGTTATATTCTAATTTCAATAGAAAAACTGCTTGACCTGCACCTGCAGTATCGACATAAAATTGGTTGAATTTATGGACATGCCGGATTTGCCCCTAAATTCACCAACTTGCAAATTCCGCCAAGTCCAGAAGAACCTAATTTTTTTAAGTTTTTCTTAATAAACTATTATAAACATCAGACCAGTATTACTTAAAACATTAATTATTTGTTTATATCATAATTATTGTTATAGAAAATAAGATAAAAAGAGCTTTTCTAACAAATTACTTCTTCTGGAGAAAATTCTCCACATAAATTATTTGTCAGTATAATTTCAGGTCAGGATTTTATTGCCAGTTCATTCCGTAGTGCCTTTCTAATAATTTGGAAGCACTGTGGGCCTTCTCTTTATCACTTACTATGCCAGGTTCAGTCTCGTCAGGGTTAATCAACGGATTTTTCCCTTTTTGCAGATGCCCTTTGAAACACCACGACCGGCAGTTAACTTCGCCTTGAGCCTCAATTATATCATTTCGCTTTAAAATCCTAAAACGTGTGCATTGTTGAAATAGAAAATTGCCAAGCTCCTGGCGGCTTAATGACTCTTGATACTGATGTTTTCCAGTCGAACACGTCCCAATCTTTGGCCAGTTTAAAAATTATTGCGTTTTGTTTTACTATAGCTATATACTGCTCCGGATTATTAGAACTTCTGTTTTTTTTTTAATTTTCTTTTCAGAAATACCAAAAGCTCGATCTGGCAGCATACAACTGTGTCCTACAATCGGAAATATTAGTTCAATACGATGAATAACATCAGGTGCCTTTCTTTGAAGGAAACTTGCAAACATATGCTTATCGTTCTAATATTTTTATTTTGACCTCGGCAGCCATCTGCAATCATAAAATTTGTTTAATACCTTTGACGATTGTAATCTATGAAATAACGCTGAAGATAACACTTTAGGTTTTCGGCAAATCCAAATCGTTCCAGGTTAAGTTTCGCAAATCGGTTTCAGGTTACGTTTCGCATTTGAAAAACCATTTAGAATTAAAAAAATTGTAAAAATTATATTGGGAAAATAAATAAACTTTCTGATGAGGTAATTTTAAAAGAGCTAAGTTTTTTTGGCAATCAATTGAACACATATCGTGAATAAACAGAGCATGTGTCTATGATAGAAGTTTCAAAACTTATAATGTTCCATAATAATAAGAAAATAATTTACTGATTTCATGTAAAAATTAAAGAGCTTTGATATATTAAGCTCACATTGTAGATAGGTTCTTTTCCTTATTTGACTGGTACAATAATGAGATTGCATGCATTTAAAACAACCAATAAAATTACTCATAGCTGACTTTTTTTTGATCATTCTTTTCTGGAATGCGAAATTCTGATTGGGGTTTTCCCTATATTGCTTTACCACACCCTGAATTATGTCCTTCTTCAAGACCAAAATTTGCGTAAAGGCGCTTCTGCATATATGAATCCATTCGCCACCTTGTTTTGGTATCATATTGATACCTATTTTTGAGAAACTGTGCTGCCCTCTTCTCTCTGTACTCACCTCGCAACGTTTATAAAATGAAATCATCTTGTTCAAGTTTCGATGGAAATTCATGAATGAACAAATTGCAGGTCCTTCATCGTTAAGGAGTTGTATTTCAGTAACTTACTTTTACGGACAGGTCTGGGCTTTTCAAGCAAACTTTTAGCCGAATATTTGAGAACATAACATGATTAGTTCGATGCGTTGAAACTTTATTTTGCTTTTTATGCTGACCTCTTTTCCATAGCGACCACTCTTTTGTGACGCTGCACGATTCTTTTCCGACTGCATTTTGTAGTCGTCTTTTCTATATGGACATCAATATTATCGTCACTATAACAACTAAAGAAAAGTAAATATACGTAAACTTACTTCGAATAAAGTTCAAACAAAACTAAAAACATTACACGGAATTGGTCAGGATGAATTGGGCGATCTTTGCAACTAAATGGCTTTAGACAAGGCGGATTTTGCAATTGTAAGTGCATTTTCCCCTTTATATTATTAACGATTTAAGGTAGAATTCGCACCTAAATTATGTTCGAACTTATGTATGTATTTATATAGAACAACCTAGTTATCTAAAATTTCACAAAAATGTGACTTGGCGAGGCGAGTTTGGCATCTATACTATCCTATACACCATCTATAAAATACGTGTTGCAAGTTAGTTATTAATACGTTTTCAATTACAGTGCAATCCTATCTTATAAGGATGAATTTTGCCCTTCTCAAGATCAAAATGGAATTAAATTCTCCTTCATGTGAAGAGGAGTCATCAGCCAGTGACAACGCCTATGATGATATGAACAATAAAAATCCGATAAACATATTTTATAACGATTTTTCAAAGTCGGTTCAAAATTCTACTCCCATTAAACAAAACGATTATTTTTACGTTAAGCCTCAGCTTAACCCATTATATTCTAGCTACGGACGTTTCGAAAACTATGCACATCTTCAAGAAATGCAGAACTACCAGGATTATTGGAACATTCAAAGACATTGGTGCAACAGTGACAATGAACTTCAATATAGTTATAGTTTTAGTGAAAGTAGATTTAAAAACGATGAAGAATTTCGAGGATATCCTGACAATTTTCAAGAAGAAGAGAAGATACATTTTGAAGTTAACGAAGCAGTTGAGAATACATTCAGGGAAGGCGCCAATCAAAGAGAAGCGTTAGTAGATATTCATTCTATTGAATTTCCAGCAAGTCAAGGTAAGAGACATGATAATGTTTTTATTCATTTTTTTTTTTAAATTAATTTGAAATGTTGCGAACATGGCGATCTAATTTCGCTCAGTGATTTTATGCTTGGTGGATATCTAAATGTTAGATATAAAATTGATTTATTTTAATTGATATTTATGATACCAAAATATATTAAAATACCTATACTTGTCTATTATTAGTTATTAAATAAATATATATTTCCTATACGAAAAGAACAAAACACGCCATTTTTTAAGTCGGGTTTTATTAACTTTTGTTTTCAAACTTCATTTATTGCTGTGAGCCACATTTTCC
Source organism: Pissodes strobi (assembly GCA_016904865.1). Taxonomy (NCBI): domain Eukaryota; kingdom Metazoa; phylum Arthropoda; class Insecta; order Coleoptera; family Curculionidae; genus Pissodes; species Pissodes strobi. The sequence goes on along the minus strand of MU185834.1, from coordinate 68,101 downwards.
TTTAAAATATCACAGTTTAAAATTTTAAGAATTAATGTATTAAAAGGCTACCTACACTGTAATTTTTATAATAACCCCTATTTTTTCTGCAATTCGTTATAGAAAGATCAGTTACCGGCACATTCCTTGTACATACAAAAAACCTAGTATTCATTTTTTCAAGAAGAGATGAAGGAATTTATTTTTCCTGCACACGGAGTTTAAAAAGAAATTTACCTATCTACAATTTCGTATTGGTTAATATTTCATTTCATGTATATATCTATGAGACGCATGAAATGCCTAGACGCAATTGTGTTTTCTCCATGTTAGTACCTATTCTAACTAGAGGTAAATATTTCTTCCATTATATCTTTCCCGGGTGTGTCACCAGAGTGCTAAGATCCCGTGTTCTATTAGTTTTTCTTGAAACTGCAAACACTACCCTATTTAAACAAATCCATCTCGTCTTGGTGCCTTAATCATAGGCAAGTTTTCGTTAATTTAGGTTGGGTATCTTGGTTCCTTTTTACTCGACTTATAAAGAACAGTATACGTGCTCAATCTGCGAGAACGTTATCACAATGAGTTCATATGAATCGGTTTTGGGGTTTCCCGACATTTCTATATTTTTTCATAATCTAACGTGATAATTATTTGTATGCCAACTACAATATAATTCCCGAACTTTAAACGTATTTTATACAATAATAATTCCATAAAAATGCTCAATAATATAATATCTAGTAAGCATATTAATCACATCACCACAAAATGTGTTAGTGTTTCTGCTCTTTTCTTAAGTACTTTTAAATAAGAAATAAATAAATAATTTATGAAATATTTTTTGGAATCACTATACTACTTTACCAGGTTAGAACTAAAAGTTAGACAAATCATTACATAACAATTATTAAGCTAAAAGATAATAACGAAATAAATGAAATGATTGTGGCTATAAATCCCTTCCAGTCAATGCAAATTAAATTTTGTTGTAATTAAATCTGCCACTTATCAGAGAACCTTCGTCAAAATACCTATATTTTTAACAACCACGAAGCTTTTAAGTAAAACTTTCATTTTTATAAATCTTACACTACCAGATTAAATATCAATGATATTTTTATATGTTGGAGTTGTCAGTAATTTGTGTTGACCCATAGCTCTTCTACCAACATGGACCACCCAAATCTAAGGGCGTTTCCTACAAATTACCTTATTCCCTAAGATTACGAGGCTTAAAAAGAAAAACATACAGTTCCTTAAAATTCCTTCATTCATATCCCTTATTTAAAAATTAGCTATGCATAGTATATTTCGAGATTAGGATCTTCTGCTTAAGGGGCGCCTTTACATCGCTGATTTAATGCGGATTTCAAGGAAAATTACCATTTCTTGCGTAAAAATATATTAATGGTGTTATGATTAGAAATATCTTAATAAATGGTAAATATATGTTGCTAGGTGATATAATATTTTTTCTTCAAACGTCAGTAAATCCGTCATTACTCGACTGTGTAGGCGGCCGTGAAGTTTCGTTTTTCCTCCGCCGGAGCTTTACTTTTCACTTTTCCGCCGGCGGAGGTAAAAGTGTTGTCATAGCAACATAGATACAATACAAACAGACAACAAAATAAGTGTCAACAACTCAAGATTTATTAAACTACAATTTGTATTTATCACTCAATTTGTGACTGCATTTCTAAAAATCACTAATTTAGAAACAAATTGGTTATTATTTAATCGAACTTACTCAATAACTGCTTATCAATACGGAATTAAAACGCAATCGGAGACGCAATCTTAAAAAAATAATTATTGTTGACAGTGTCCACTGACAGCTTTATGTTACATTACCATAGCAACAACAGGGACGCCACTGGACATTATATTTTTAATCTAATAAACGCCAAATGAGCCGCCTGTTACTACAGATAACCCTATTAGATTTCAACAAAATCGGTGATAGCATATTTAAGATATAAATAAAAATATCGATTTTATCAAAAAAGTTTGGAAATGTAATAAACCGGTTTTTACTGTTTTAATCGAAAACGACGCAAGATACGAAAACAGCTCAGAAATCAAAAATATTGTATTTTTGGTAGCTTAATACGAAAAAAATATAAAGTATTTGAAAAAGTCAGCGGCGCACACTTTTTTTGTCAATAATATTCGGTATGATGACCTCCTGGACGCCACTGGACTTTATATTTTTAATCTAATTAAGGCTAAATGAGCCCCTTATTACTACAGATAACCCTGCCAAATTTCAACAAAATCAGTAAAATCATATTTATGATATTAACAAAAAACTGATTTTTTATAAAAAGTTTGACACCCTGTATCTTTTAAACTATGCATTTTCGGACCCATGTTCATATGAAAAAATGTTCATGTTTTTTTATGTAGAATCACCTTCTGTAATATGGCGACGCTATTTCCGGACACCCTGTATAGTTATTTAATTTTTAAATGAAAATATATAAAATATTTGATAGTTACCTACTTAAATTTTAATAATTAACAACAAACACTACCCACAGAATTAACAGCATTCTTCCCCACTTGACCGCCTGTTATTAATTATAGCCTTTTATTGAATTATAGTTTAATTAACTTAAAATTAAGCTCATGCGCATTGTTAAGCATGAGCATATTTATAATTCGGAGCGGCTATTTTCCGTTTGGCGCTATGAGGCCTTGCTCCTCCAGGCCCACCCGGTATCTATGCCACTGGGCCCCTCCTCATTATTTCATGTAGTTTTATTAAATTGTGGTATGGGATGAGTTGTGTGAAAGTTATTTATATTTTTCATATTTTTCACAGCTACTAAAAATAAAAATAACAAATACGGAACACAGGAACAAATCAAAAAAAGTTTAATATAGCATTATGTAAGAATAGAAAAGTAACGCCAGTCGCCAAACGTAAAAATATTCAAACAAACCTCTTTACTCATAACACTAAAAATAAGTTATTACACGGTTTAGGTAATATAATAAAATACCAAAATCATAAAACAAAAAATCACAGGTTCAAATCCCACAGAAGTCAGAGTTTTTGTTGAAACAAACAACAAATTAAAAAAAAAAACATAACATTATAACATCTAAAAATTAAAAGAATTAACGCCAAACGTAAAAATATGCAAACTTGAAAAATCTTAACTTATACTATATAAGTCTTATATGGTACTAAAAATAAGATATTACATGTTCAAGGTAATGAAATAAAATATCAAAAATCATAAAACAAAAAAAAAACAGTTTTCACTAAAATAAACAATAAATCAAAAATAGTTTTAATCTATTATTGCCTCGTCAAAGGATATTGGCATTTGCAAATTGCCTCGTCAAAGGATAGTGAAGCAGTAAGGTAATTTTCAATTGACAAAGAAGGAGAAGCAGATATGTATCCAAAAACTCATACAGCCTAAGAATAGGGAATTATAAATAGTTATACCTACGCATTTATGGTATTTTCAAATATATTTAATGATTATGAAAAGTGTATTTAAAAACATTACATAGTGCGTGTCAATGATAAAGTGTGCCACTTTAGTCACTGTAGTGCCGTAGTGCGTTTCAATTATAAAGTGTGCAACTTTTGGCACCTAGGAACAACACTGCGCTCCAGTCGAGCATTGGATATTGGATTTCGGTATTCCAGTATCTAAGTACGTTTTTTATCTCTCTGTTTCTCTTTGGACTCGCCTCGCGACTTTTTTTTATTTGGAATATATCGGTTAATTTTTATTTCTTTTTATGATATATAACTTCTCGTGGGAGCCCCTGAGCTTTGGGGGCCCGACGCAGAGTGCGTCGTCTGCGTATATTTTCCCATTTAATTTTAATTCCGATAATACAAATTATAATTTTACTAATAAGTATAATTCAAATTTAAAAAGATTATCCTAAGCGCCAATTAAAATATGAATTATATGATAGAAAAACATCACATTCTAACATTCATATTACGCTACCTATATTAAACGGAATAATATTCTCCGACGCGATGGCAATCCGCTAAAAAGCATCTCATAACAAATCGAAGGCATGCAGTTAGACCTTCAATACTGGATTCACTATCCAAACGAAAAGCAGTGCTTGAAAAAAGACAGCCAAATGAAACGATACTTAAAAAGAAAAGAGAGAAAGCGGAAAGCGGATGGGTCCACCGACCGACGCGCGGCGCAACGATAAGTGCCGGACAAAATGTGCTCTCTTATTAATATTTTGGCACAGATTACTCCTACAATCTGACAGATTCAATTTGTGATTTTGATATACATTGTTTTGTTTTACGCTTTAGTGATTAGTTAGAAAGCGATTACCGGTTACATCATTACAGGGTTTGGTTAAGAAAGCTTTATTATTTAATAATATTTACCATTAAATTAAATTACAGTAGTATCGGGCTACCCGAAACTTAATAACTGTGCCCTATTCTTGTGTGAGATTTGAATGCGCTTTTAATTTTTGTTTTGAAAGTTTAGTTAGTTTAGTACCTATACAAGGGGTTGTTGTTTTCTTTGTGGTTTAGTTTTGTTGGTTAGAAAGATTTTGTGAATAGTTTTAGTGCTTTTTATTATGGAGTACCAGTGCGACGACATTGTAAACTGTCTGAAAAATATATTAGCACTAAGCTCTTTACAAGTATGACATTTGCCGAAAAACAAACTGCTATTAAGATTGGTAGACCTAGCCCGGACTTTCAAGTGCAGAATCAATAGAAAACCTCGATATTTTAATTAAAAAATCTATGATAATTATGAGGCTCTGCTCTCATTAAATAAAATGTATTGTTGGCCATGCTTACTCCTTGATAAAGAAGGAAATGTGTGGAGTAAACCTGGGTATATTGACTTAAATAATTTTTCAAATGCCTCAAGAAACAAGACCAGTCCACTAACCAGTTACAGGGCATTTTCTTTGCATAGTTTTGGCGAAACTCGAATCGAAAAGGATGTATGCGTACATTTTTTGGAGGCTCAAAATGAACGTTTTTGGGCGTGGCACCTGGAAAATTTTTGTGCCCCCGGCTGGGCGTCTGCAGCGGGCTCACTCCTTGTGTGTCATTTTCTTTACATTGCCTATCCTCTTCTAATTGACACTGCACGCCACTAGCATACTTTTACTACTGTTTTGTAGCAGCAAAATGCTTTTTTTGCTACTGAGCTTTTTCATCGATATAAACCGGAACCTTTGATTTGTAGAGTAACAAAAATTGCTTTTCTGACGTTTGAAGAAAATATGCTTTTCTTTCGCCAAAAGAGAGTGTATGTAAATGTAAGTTTGTTTATTGGAATGGAAAATTAAATGCTTTTTGCCATTTTAAGAATGGATCACATTTTCAGATAAAAAAGATAAAGAAAAATTAAACTTGAGTCCAGTAAAAAGTGCTAAGACTATTTTTATATCCAAATTTAAATTCTACAAGTCAAGAAGAGTGATATTTTCTCGCACGCAACTGCCGGTGGCAAGCAGTCGACTGCGAAAAAGAAAAAGACACTTTTCGCATGAGTCAGGAACATATTTTTTCTAGGACCGCATTTCAAAGCCATGAAAAGTGTAGTCAATCAGCAACTACTCAAGTACCTCGCGACTAACAGAGTAATTAGCGATAACCAATACGGCTTCCGCAAACAGAGATCGACAGGAGATATATTGGCTTATACCATCCATATATGGAGAAGGGCAATTGAGAATTACGGAGAATCTCGAGCGATTGCGTTGGATAGTTCGAAGACATTTGACAGAGTTTGGCATGACGTATTGCTTGACAAACTGCCGTCCTTCGGACTGCCAGCGACTCTCTGTAACTGGTTTGCTATTTTCCTTAAGAACCGATCTCTGCACGTTGCAATCGATGAAACATCTCAGGCACATTCATCAATAATGCGGGTGTCTCAGGGCACAATACTTTCGCCAACTCTGTCCCTCATCTATATTAATGCCTTGCTGACCGAGCAGAGGACAGCACCCTTATCTTCCAATTTAGATCAGAAAAACCATTACCAATGACTGGGACTTATCACCGCAGACAGGAGCAGATTACAACGATTAATCAAGACCTTGGGCTACAGAAATCCAGTCCAGTTCAATGCAGCAAAAACCCAAGCAGCCACGTTTATCAAGAAAGCCAATACAGCATACAGCGGGCCCCGACATCATTATGGCAGCATCGACCATTCCTTCATCCTCGTCAATTGAACTACTGGATGTTTAGGTCAACAGCAACATGTCCTGGCACGATTACACTGCTAACATCGCATAATCAGCCTGGCAGATGCTTGGTGCACTATGTCGCAAAAAAAACTATATACACCGCAGCATCTCTATGCTATGCTTAGAATATTGTTCACACATCTGCGGTGCCGTACCTAAGCACAACCTAAAGCTGCTGAATTCCATTCAGAAGAAAGCTGTGCGTCTCGTCGGCGACCGGAGTTGACCCGTGATCTGCTTAGTCTGGAACACCGCAGACATGTGGCCGAGATATCCCTGTTTTACAGATGTTTTCACAGCAGATGTTCCCAGGAGTTGGCCCGCATTATTCCGCCTCCAGCAACGCCTGTCAGACAGTCGCGATAGATGGCAATATTGCACCCGTTCGTTGTACAACTGGAAACACCTAGAACGTCGCTTTACAAGGGACTTCTTTATCTGGCGCAGTGCATTACTGTGGAACTCACTCTACAACTATTCTGGAACCGTGCCAATCAACATCTTCGCACACACACCACCGCTCGTCGAGTGCCATAGAATCTCTCTTTAGTGTGTGCCACTGCTATAAAGAAAAAAAATTAAGAGGAAACACATCCATTGGGGATACGAAGTTTGGTCTCTGTACTACCCATCTGGTTATCGTATTCAGTTTTATCCCTTTTAAAAAAAAACGGCAGATCTCACATGGAGTAGAGTTTAGGAGGCTCTGTGATCATAGCACTTATCTCCAAGCTTCCGGATGGAGTACTTTTCGAGTTTTCCGGTGACAGACACTTCTCCTCATTGAAGTTAGTAGATATGGGTTATGCGTAAACTGAAAATATAAATCTTACTCGAACGGAAAAGTGTACTTTACTATCTAAGTCGAAAATAATTACCTCACCAATAAACACAGAAATATTATGACCAAAACCTCGTGGAACGATAATCACCCGGTACTAATTGTTAGTTTATGCGATCTGGTATTCCTTATCAGAAAAGTTAACTGGTGGATATCAACAGAAAAGAAGAAAATTCCTATGCCATGACTATGCGCGATTGGCTAATACATGTATGAATGGGGTTGACTGCATGTATTAAAACAACAACAACTAGAGCATAAGAGCATTTTTATATTCTGCTTGGATTCGAAAGTGCATAATACATGACAATGGCACCATTACTACAACCAAAAAACTGTGAATTTTTTCCTCAAGTTCAAACGAGAAATTACCAAATATGGCCCAATAACATCAAAACCGCTGTTGAATCGAGTGCATGATTAATTAATCAAGTGAAATGGATCATTGGAAGGTTGCTACCGCAGAATAAACCCATTGCCTAATATGCAACAAGAACACAACAAAGATGTGTGAAAAGTGTGCAATAAACATAACACAAGTAGTATATTACTTGTTTTATTTTTCATTACATACATGTTAAAATGTATTTTATGTTTTTGTTAATTTTAAACCTTCCAATATTAAAACAGTATTTTTTCCAAAAAAAAAACTAGCTAATTGCTTCATAAAGGTTTCGTAATATTACCCTATGTGAGCTACAAAAAATTCTATATACTGAACTGGGGCATTTGAAGGTACTTTTGCAAACATTCACATATACTTGAGCAATTAAGGGTTAATAGATTGATCGATGCTTGAATCTCAGGCATCAAGTAACTGGTTGTCCTGGTCATATTTGCAGCACGTAGAATATGCATAGTTTCGAATAGAAACATTAAATTTACGAACTCGTCACGTATTATTTTCTCAGGCAAATATTTACCAAGACATGCAAAGACCACCCTTAATAATCTTCTTGTTCCAGATCCAATTTATGAATAGTGCAAACACACCCAAAGTGTTTTCTGCAATCTGCACTAAAAATAAAGTAAATGTCAACGTAGCCTTAAAAACGACCTTTTGTCATGCAATGATTAAATCTATAGGAATGTAAAAGGCGCTAAATGTGGCATCATTTTGTTCGATTTGTCGGTTATATACGATTATCTGAGTAATTCAAATTTTTATGATATAGGCCTTAGTCTTAGTTATCTAGTTAAGATAATTAAAGGAACTTGGTGCTAAAACAGGTGATATACTTTAAATTAACTTCAGATGGAAGGGCGATCAGATTTATGCCTTATTTAGTGGGAATCAGACACAAAACTCACATAATTTTCTGTTATTATTGAAATTTAGTAAATTTCTCAAATATCAAACGAACTATACATCTAAATAATATCACTTGCATTATTTTTAAATGTAGGAATAATAGATACTGTTAATTGAATCACGATGACCAAATATGTAAACTACATAAATAATATTTGGACAAAAAAATATAAAGGAAATAATTAAGGAGTTAGTCCTTAATTATTAGGTCACGAAACTGCAATGATTCATTTCAGTTTCAGTAGCATTATATTTCTATTTCAAAACACTTTAAATGAGACTAATTAGAATGACTAAAATCCTGCTAAAAACAAGTTTTTTATTTCTTTTTTTTTTCAGAACGTAGGTATTTTCTATTAAACAATAAATGATTAAAAAAGTAGCATTTTTATATCTGACCTGAATGACATTTAAGAGATTTATCTAAGGGCAAATATGACCCATCAAATATGTACAAACGGGTTCTATTCTCATTTTTTAGTACCTATACGGATACGGCATCCTAAACACGTGAAACACGTTCTTTTGCTAATTAGTAATTTTTAGACGTTACGAAACTTCTCTAATACGTGTGAAAAGGGAGAAACATCTGTTTCCGAAAACTTTAAATACCTTTTACTTGTTGTTTTTACAAGCACGTAATTTATGCGTTTTCGGCTTCTTTAGAAAAATATAGGGAGATGTAATGCGATATCTTAACAATGTGAATATGACATAAATTATCATAAAATCAAGCCGGTGTATCTTATAAATTTCAACACCTACCACAGGTTTGAACCACATTTGATAAGCAATTGAGAAGATTAAATGAAACAAAAATATTCTATAATATGATTCTTTTTTAAATATTTATGACAGATTTTATTCGCTGCTCTGTTCCCAGCATCGTTGTACTTATACATATTTCATAGTTTTCTGTCTGAATAAACATAGTGAATCAAAAAAAACTGTCAAGAAAACTAGTTGTGTCTTAACCCATTAGTGCATGAAGCTACTCTTTTCATTTAATTTATTTTTTGTTTCATAATACCTCAAGATGGCCATAAAACCCAAAATCAACAATTCTCCTAGTCCTACTTAGCAAAATGACAGGCCCAATATACATTGTCATTACTTTAAAATGAAACCAAAAAAGTTTACTATTAGGACTTTAATTACTCAAACAACTTACAAAGACTGCTAAATATTGAAGAATAGAACAAATTGTTTGGGTTAGTTTGGGTTAGTGTTGCACTGTGCAACACAATATGTCTTATATTGTTATACCTAACATCGGTGGTGGCAGCTGACAAAAATATTTAACAGCTTTTTAAATTTTTTCTGTGCTATGAAATTTTCTAGTTAGCCAACAAAACGGGGTTTTTATAGATTTCTAATTCTCCTGCAATATTTCCAATTTTCCCCATCAATCAAACGAGTCACTAACATGAATTTTTGATCAGCAGTTAACGCAGGCATATTGTTGATAAGTTTGACAGACAATGTTGACGTAGTTTTTTCGGGCGCATTACTTCCTAGACAGTTCAAACAAGACAACTCATAAATTAAATGGTTATTAAACATTAAAGTAAGTTTTTGTTTGATCTTAGAAAATAAGTGTCGGTTACTCAGGTTGGCGTATTTAGCGATTTTTAAATTAAGAACTTCATTAAAAATTGAAATTATGAAATATGTTAGCTTACCAATTTTTGAGGTGTAAACATCTTACGCGGCAGTATGAGGGTAAATCTCGGCAAATGGGACGGAAATGTGCAAGCGGCTGTGACATTATAACCATGCGCAGTGATTTTTCGAGGGCTGATTAAATATTTGTGCATGTCGATATAGGATATGTTTACACATCAGTGTCTCGAGTATCAGCAGACTGGTTCATTTTTGATGTGTAAACATCTTACGCAGCGGTATGAGGGTAGATCTCCGCAAATGGGACGGAAATATGCAAGCAGATGGGGACGGAAATGTGCGAGCGTTTGTAGCATCATAACCATGCGCAGTGATTTTACGAGGGTGCTCAAATTTTTGTGCATGTCGATATAGGATATATTTGCACATCAGTGTCTCGAGTACTAGCAGACTCGTTAAATTTTTTTTATATTTGATTTGAATGTTTGATTCTTTGGTGGGGCTATCAATAAAAGTTCGAATCATATATGAGTTGACATGAAATATTTTTTGGGTAAACGTAATTAACAAAATAATAATAAAAATGTCGCGTGTAACACAGTACACGTGATCGAAGTGAATACCTCTTTACCGATTCCATAAGAGAGAGGAAGTGAGAGAGTGAGAGAGAGGCATATAAGTTTGTCGTGACTGTCTGACAGGCGTTGCCAGGGACGGGATGAGGCGGGCCAAATCCTGGGAACATTTGCCGTGAAAGTATCTGTAAAACAGAGACATCTCGGCCACATGTCGGCGGTGTTCCAGACTAGGTTCCGGGTCAACACCGGATCGCTGATGAGACGCACAGCTTGTTTAGGGTGTGCTTTGGTGCGGCACCCCAGATGTGTGAACATATACGTAAAAAAAATGTGTGTGAACAATATTCTAAGGACGTTCTTATTTGCGCTTTGTAGAGCAAGAGCAACTGCTGCGGTGTATACAGTTTTTTGTTGCGAAATTGCGCATTAAGTGTCTGGTAGGCTGATTTTGGGATGTTAGCAACGTGGTCATGCCAGGACATATTTCTTGCATAAGACACCCAGCAGTTCGATTGACGAGAATGAAGGAATTGCCGATCCTGCCGTAATGTCATGGGCCCGGCGCGAGCAGTGGCCCTCTTAGCAAACGTTGCTGCCTGGGTCTCTGCTGCATTGAACTGGACCAAATTTCTGCCGCCCCAAGTTTGAACTTTCTCCAGGTCTTGATTATTCGTTTTGGTCAGCAGGTCATTAATATAGATGAGGAACAGAATTGCTGAAAGTATTGCGCCCTGAGGCACGCCCGCGTTAATGGAGAATGTGACAGCAACGTGCAGAGATCGGTTTTTAAGGAAACTGGCAAGCCAGCTGCAGAGAGAGGCTGGCACTCTAAAGGACGGCAGTTTGTTGGGCAGTCCGTCATGCCAAACTCTGTCGAATGCCGTCGAAATATCCAACGCAATCGCTCGAGACTCTTCGTAGTTCTCAATTGCCCTACTCCATATATGAGTGACATAGGCCAATATATCTCCTGTCGATCTCTCTTTGCGAAAGCCGTATTGATTATCGCTGATTATTATGTTGTTCTCGAGGTACTTGAGTAGTTGCTGATGGACTGCACGTTCTTTGGAGATTATTGGAAGCAAGGCAATTGCACTATAGTTTGAGGGCGTGGTTTTCTTGCCTTTCTTAGAACAGGTTGCACTCGAGCGACTTTCCAAGAAGAAGAAATGAGATTTAAATCTTGATAATATCCCATCACAATTTTATAGGATAATTTTTCTGACCGTACAAATTTAAATTTTTAAAACCAGATATCGGGAACCGGTCTGTGTAAGAAAACCGACATCCTACAACTTATTCTGTTGAGACCTCTCATAATAATATAATCAGTTGCTTAAAGTCCAAAATGAAATCACGGAAGAAGATGCAAGAAATCTAATAATTTACAATTATTCTTCTTTTCCAAAGTTATATTGTCCACCAAAAATTCATAAGCCAGGTATCCCATGCGTCCTATTATTAGTCCTGTCAATTCAACAACGTACAATTTATGAAAGTACTTCGCCAATATTTAGAAAGTTACGTTTGAGGATACCAATAACTATAATATGAAAGACACTTTTGCAAGTGTAATGGCAAATCTTACGCTACCGGAAAAGTATTATTTAGTTTCTACCAACATACCTGTAAATGTACTGATTAATGTTTTAGAATGAAAATGGGAACAAATCGAAGTACACACAAAGATTTTAAAAATATATTCATGAAACTGATCGATTTGTATTCTTGTTGCCAAATAATATATTTCCGGATATTTGATCGAATTTCGACATTACCATCTTAAATTTCCAGCCTGGTTCCTGCTTAATGTTTTCAACACGAAACCGTGAATATTTGACAGTATTTAAAGAATGTATTCATGAATTTAATGTTTCTAAAGGAAAAAATCATATTTTCTCTTAAAATAATCTATAATGGCTAAATACCATTAAATTATGATATCTTCTAGTTGCAAAGTACAATACAATACAATACAAATACTTTATTTGCCAAAAATATTACTTGAATTACAAAATTATATAATTACAAAAATTATGAGAGCAAATAGGAGTGTCTCTCGATTATATGCGAACCGTTAGTCTGCACCCGCAAAGTACGCATGGTACAGATGAGACAACCCTGATGGCATACATTTTCAGTCTTAAAAACAATAATCAAAATAACCCGCAATATCCTGCAATATATGTATACCAAAAACCTAAACCTAAACTACCAAAACTTTTTTTCCTTTTATTTTTTCTTTACTACCAATAAATATATAAAAAAAAAAATAGTCAGCGAGTTAGCGGCGCCGATGTAGGCCGGGAAACAGAAGGGGCGATGCGGACTGGAAATAAACTAACCAAAACAGCAGGGGCATGGAGCGAGAGAATCGGCGACACCAGCGATCAATGCCACATTACGTAACATCACCACCAGGAATAAATACATGTTACAGGAACCCTCACCTAAAAAATCAAAACAAAAAGACAATCAACCACCCAAGACTTGTTGTGTTAGTATCCTTAGTCTGATCTGCTCAGAAAAGGCACGCAAACTTAGCAACTTTAATTCCCTTGGGATATTATTCCATATTTGAACAGCGACGTATTTAAACGAGCGCTTGAAGGCCTCTTTCCGATGCATAGGTACGACAAAATCATTGTTGTTGCGTGTTGGGTGTAAATGGTTAAACTCCTGAAGGTGACTTCTCAAGTATGTTGGTCGACCTGTCTTTATTATGCGATATAAAAACATATTCATATGGAGTAATCTTCTGTTATTCATGTTTAAAATTTTATTTGTATTAAGGTATGGTGTAATGTGATATCTGTAGGGAATGCTATAAGAGAATCTCATGCAGGAATTCTGGACTTTCTGTATAGATTTTCTGGTACTCAGATTCAATGAATCCCCATAAACGACATCTCCATAGTCGAAGAACGACAAGATCAAACTATCGCAAAGCAAATATTTCTGTTCTGGCGATAGATAGTTTTTTATTTTAAAAACTTGTCTTAAACGTATGTACGCAGATCTAATTTTTATTTTGATATATGATTCGAAAGATAGAGACTCGTCGAAAATTATGCCCAAGTTTTTAGCTTCTGATACTATTGGAACAGGTGTATTATTGATATTAATATTTACAGTGCCAATGTTTGGTCTTAGAAGCGGGTTGGATGCTAAAATTAAAATTTTGGATTTGGTGGCGTTTAATTTAAGATTGTGATTTTTCGACCATATGTTTAAATTATCCAAGTCAGTGTTGAGGTTATTTTGAGCTGTTTGTAGATTGTCCGAAGATATTGGAATGTATACCTGGGAATCATCAGCATATTGATGTAGGGTTGTATGTTTAATTGTTGTATACATATCTGCAACATAAATTAAGAAAAGTAGAGGTGAAAGTATAGATCCCTGGGGTACTCCCTGGTTAATGGGCGTGAATGGTGTTAGAATTTCTTCAGACTGTTGATCGATCCTTAAACTGCTCTGTCGATTGTATAAAAAATCTTTCATGAAATTTAGAGCATCACCCCCAAAACCAAAAAATCGTAGTTTTGCCAGTAACAATTTATGATTTAAGGTATCAAAGGCCTTACTGAAGTCCAACAGTCCAACACATGTTGATTGATTTTGGTCTTCATTAATTCTTATGTCGTTTAAAATTTTTGTCAAAGCGGTCGAGGTACCAAGATTTTTTCTAAAACCAGATTGAGAACTGGGAATTATATTATTTAATTCTGTAAATTGATAAATTTGGTTGTAAATATGTCTTTCAAGAATCTTAGACATGGCGGGTAAAATACTTATTGGTCTGAGATCTCTGGTACCTAGGCAATAGGCTTGATTATTGCCTTTTTCCACATTGTTGGTAATTTTTGTTGTAGTATACATTCATTGATAATATTCATTAGTGGATATAGACAAAATGGCAAACACATCTTAATGTCTCCAATAGACAGATCCATGCCTTTAGCGCTAGACTTAAGAGTGGAAATTATTTGTTTTAAATTTAATTCGTCAATAAGGTGAAACGTTAGTTGTTCGTTATTATTATATTTATTGTTTTCATGAAAATCGATAGTGTTCTGACTGGTGGTATCAGGCAAATTCAAAACATTAAGAAAATGGTTTTGGATATCTGTAGGATTATTTAGATTGCCTGGAAGCTCATTGTAGGATTTATTCTTAGTTAAGTTAAGTTTATCAGCAACTGTCCAGAATTATTTACCTTTTCTGTTTAATATTTAATTAAAAAAATTGTTTTTTTCCCTTATTAGGGCATGCTTTGCATAATTTCTCAGTTGTCGATAGTACTGTAAATGAACCTCAAATTTTGTTTTTTGATATTTTTTATGAGCGCGGTCTCTCAACCTCATAAGCAGTTTTATGTTTTCAGTAATCCAGGGAGCAAATATCCTCTTTTTGCCTTTTTTGGTCTTAAATGGAGCATGTGTGTCTAAAAGTTGAATTATATTTTGGTTAAAAAAAAATACGTTAATATCGTTAGAAAGGTAAAGCTGTTCCCAGGGAATAGCCAAGCCATCGCTGATAAAATTTTCAAAATTTATATTGTTGTAGTCTCGAAATTTAATTTGTGCTTCTGTATTTTTAATGTTTTTATGATCAAAAACCGAATATATCAGATTATGGTCAGACACTACACGGGATATGGGAATTGAATTCGCTTTTTTAGAGAGTAAGTTATTACTAGCGATAATATAATCAATGAGACTGGCACAACCCGAATCTGGATTAACTCTTGTTGGTTCAGAAATTCGCTGTGACAAATTGAGAGATTCTAAAATAAATTTTAACCTATTTGTATATGTATTTACTTTTAAGAAATCCATATTAAAATCTCCAACCAGGATTATATAGTCATGATGTATAAATATCACCTAAGCAGGTTCTCCAAGTCATCTAAAATATTAGCTATGCTATTTGAGGGTGGGCGGTAGATAGATATCATTGCAAAACATTGATTATTTATTATGAATGAAACTCCAAGGCTTTCAAATGCATTAAAATTTAAATTAATTTTGGTATGATTAAGAGCGTTCTTAATATACAATGCAATGCCTCCTCCCCGCCCCTCTCTATCACGCCTTATGAATTTATACCCTGGAAGGCTGAAATACCCCGATTCATAGTTTCCATCCAGCCATGTCTCTGTGAGAGCGAATAAGTCAAAAGAATACTGAGAAAAATAAACTGAAAACTCCTCAAAACCGGTATTAATTGATCGAATATTTAAATGCCCCACTGATAGATTTCCCAAATAATCAGGTACAAGATTATCAAGAAGATCACTGCCGTCATCCGACCCTCGCCGATCACGGACGCCGCTAGCCATTATCCATAAAAAAAAACAATGTATTCCATCCGCACAACCCCGTCACACCCACGCCCAAACGCACCGCAACCACCACCGCAAGAAGAAAAGAAAATAGACATAATAGCAATTTCTTAATTCTAGACTAAAAGTTAACACTAAACCAGACCTTAAAGTAAAATGTTCACCTGGTTCATAGAGGGGTCGCGTTGTGATTTAATGAAAAGGACAAATCCATAATGCATGCATCTATGTCAATATTTATACAACAACAAAAACAAAAAAAAAACACCTGGATACACCTATCAGAGATAGATAAATAAATACAATGAACAAATCAAACGTATAAAGGTGTATCAATTATACGGTGACCATATTCAACTATGCATATTTTATAGCATTGGAGAAGAATATTTATTATTAATAGATATTAAATTAAAGAGAAATTTAAAAACAAAAACGTATATTATAAACGTTATTTTGACGTATTTACTAAATTACAGGTATGATACCTTAAACCACTAGGAAAAGAATAATTATATTCCATGTTCTAAATACACATTATATTATAATAATAAATTGCACATAAACTAGTAGGAAACCCAAATGTAATTAGCTATATAGTGAAATAGCACGAAGAACGGTAAAAAAAGAATGAACATAGGTATACCCAACCATTACTTTGATGTGTTCATTTACCCATTAGCACGAAAAAAGCAATAACTACCTCGGTTTTGTCGAAAAAAAAATGTACAACCCTTATTTTGTAAGATCCTCCTCCGATATAATTCTCTTGACACTATTGTCCTTGCACTTAACATACACATTTCCTTGCCACACCCACGCATTTTTATCACCTATAGTCAGTCTTGACCGATTATATAGGGCAAGCCGTAACTTAGTTAAGTCCTCGTTGATATTGACACCGGTGTTTTTTAACAATTTACGATTTTTTAAAACTGCTGTAGTAGTTTTAATATCTGTAATTAAACTTAAAATGTTATCTCTAATCTAACAATTTGTAAATTGGAATTTTTTTCCATTAGATTACTCTCTGATTTGACCACTTTAATCAAACTTCTATCTAAAACATAGTTTTTAAAGCTTTAGTTAAACTATAAATATCTTTTAGGAATAACCTACTGATTATTTTCATGGTTTATGGTAATTTTGCTATTCGTACTGTACTGGGTTTCGTTACATTGTTCAAAATGCCTGTGTAGCCACATTTTGGGTCACTTCACTCAATTTCATTCTAAAGTATTAAAGGGGTTACTTTTTATAAAATTATATTCTCATTTTGGGGGTTGTCAGTGTCTTATATTAATAGGTATATTATATATTTTTGATATTATTGCAAGATTGAATTAAGGCGTTAGTGGTTTAATAAAGCTTTATCTTGCTGAATGGGGATTGTGCCAATGAGCTTTCCTTTCGCTTAAGTAATTAAGTTCAAGCAATTAATAATTAACTGAGGGTTTTGTATTGAACTGCTGCGCTGGCCACAGGTAAAGCCAATAAATTGTGTCTAGTGTTTTAGACGTTTTATATTTTTAGGGTTTTAATATTACCTCTACCATCCTTACTAGCTGTTTGCTAGCTTGCTTGTGGTGCTCGTGATTTATAGCATCTTACCTTACCTTACAAAACCAAGCACTTCTGAGAAGTATACAGTGGTTATTGTTGGTGTACCTTGGATAGTTGTTGAGACTTGAGCATATGATAGCATCCGTGCTGGTTTGAGGCCCACCGGACACAGATAAGCCTAACTTAGTTTTATTTTCATTCCATTGTATGTGAGCATTCTAATGTAATAGTGAATTTTGACTTTTGATAAATTGATAACTACATTCTTTTTGAATAATTTGATTCGTATGTGTAATTACGGTTTATAGATTTGATTGTTCTTATATTTGAAAGATACAATTGCTTACTAGAGCTTTTATTTTTTTTTAGTTGCAAAACTTTGTTTTTAATCTAGTTTCCATAAGTTGTGATTTCTATATATAGCAATTAGTTTTTTTCTATTACACGTAAAGCCTCTGTAGTTGGAATATGTTATACTGACTCGGGTGAATATTGCGACTTGACGATTCGTGATTTGCAACTTGTATCAATATCTAACATTAGCTTATTTATTTAAATAGCCTAACAACTTACAGGTTAGAATGTATATATTTCTCTTATTTTTGAAACCATCTACAAATTTTGCATATAAGTTACGACTTTATCTTATCCCTGGATATTTTGCCTCACTTATAAGCATTTTCGATTTTTGCTATCATTATTTAATAATACGGACTCAATTGAATATAATCGCTCTCTACTAATATTTCATATAGGCTGTTTGGTCGGGTTTTACCTACATTATTTTGTGATTTTTGTACTTATTTTAATTTAATAAATTTAATACCGCTTTACTTACCTTATTGTCTACACCTACCTTAACTTTTTGAGTTTTAGTTTGGCTTACCTATCATTTACTTTATTTTGATTTGTCATTAAGGCAAGCTGACATTGTTTGATTAATAGTTGGTGGCTTACTTCACCAATTAATTTATTAATTAATTTCATTGAATTAACTTTATACTATTTGATTAATAGTTAGTGACTTACTGCACTAACTAATTTGGTAATTAATTTAATTTAATTAGTTTATTTTATTTGATTAATGATTGGCAATTTACTTCGTTGATTAATTTGCTAATTAATATTGTCACGACTAACAACCATCCGAACGTTTTTGTGCTACCCTATAGAACTAGCCGCCGCCGCCGCGCCGTGCCCCTCGCTTCTTTGTCTGTATGACTCATCGCCCGGCCGGTCGCGAAGTTTCAGGATCGCTGGACTGGAATTATCTCGATGGCCTCGTCGAGATCATATAGAGTGGCCTCGGAATACTTCCCGAATATTCGTGATAGATTTGAGATTATATATAAGCAGACCTAAGGAGAATGTTAGTCAGTTCAGTTCAGTTAATCATTGAGTGTTGAATAGAT
>MU185834.1:12117-49205 GCA_016904865.1 Pissodes strobi | reverse complement strand
GAGTAGTATAGAGTGTTAAATTGTATACAGTGGTAGTGAATAAAGAGAGTATTAGTTGAAAATAGCAAAGTTGTAATTCTGTTAAGAACCCACGGGAAAAACGTAACAATATCATTAAACTAATTTCTCATTCGGCTAAGAGTTGGCGATTTTCTTCACTAATTACTTTGTTAATTATCTTCATTCAATTTATTGTACACTAATTAACTTCGTTTATTAATTTTTTATTTGGTTTCACTAAATTAATTCCTTAATTAACTTCAGTGATTCTTCATTTTGATTGAAACATTTAATTGAATATTGGATACTGGATACTGGATAACTTCAGTATTATGTTGGAAAACTGATGTTAGCTTCTAGTTGTCAGTGAGGGGTTTTTCAATTGTATAGATTAATTGTGGTATAATCATTATTGTATAACCTAGCCTAAGAACTTCAATAGCAGGACACCTGACCCTTGTATTAAATACCATCATTATCAATAAACGTGGACATTGTTTTACCTACTTGCAGTTATTTATAAATTGATTTAGTTATTGAGGAGTGGTACCTAGGACATCAAAGGCAGTTAGCAGTTCAACTGGTAGAGTGCTGCTGGCGCCCTTAACCGAACCCCATCTCTCACTGAGCAGCAGGATTTGCACGCTCTCCTAAACTGCCTCTTCTTATATAGCTAATTTCTGTTTGATTTTGTTCATATTATTTCAGTATTATTTCATATCAACCATGATACAAAGAAAAGTTTTTTCTTTGTATCATGCATATCAACTATAACTTTACTCTCTGCTATTAAACAGAGAAAGAGTGTGGCAAATTTAACTTTTATGTAAATTTAATTTTTAATGTTAAAATATTAGAACAGGATTCTAATAATTATAAAAGCCGATTATTCTTACAATGTGTTAAGGCCGCCTTACACGGTCAATATTATTGCATCAATTCGATATTGATCAATATATTGATCGTCTTAGTGGTATATTGAAACAATAATATTGATGGAAAAAGTATTGAAGAAAATTAAAAACGGTTTAATTTTTATTGAAGGCCTGTCAATATATTGAGGCCGCGTCAAAAAGTATTTTCACGTGTGAGGTGTTTTTTAATTAATGGCGAAACTAATACAACCAGCTGCTGAAACAGGTGTTCATCCATTCGCAAAAAATTGCGGTAGTCGTAAGGCTCAGTAGTCAGTCGTCGGAGTAGTTCCCCATATCCATGAGTCGGCCGTTTCTCTAACCAGCATTTGATCAACACTTTGTCTCCCTCTTTTTGATGTGTAAACATCTTACGCGGCGCCGGCGGTATGATGGTAAATCTCGGGAAAATGAACGGAAGTGTGAAACCCGGATGTGACATCATAACCATGTGCATTCTACTTTAGCGCTTCCTTGTAAAATACATTCCCGATTATTCGGAAGACATCGGGTGTTTCGTTAGATTGCGCTCCTATTTTGCCTATCTCTTTACGATGGAATGAATTGCTTACAAGTGCTCTGGTGGTTCAGTAGTTGTTAAGATGCTAGACCCCAGGTTCGGTGGCCCGGGTTCGATTCCCGATGCTGTTTTTTTTTATTTTCCTTGAGGCTATGTTTGTAAAAAGTTTTTTTCTTGATTTCAGGCATGCCTTGGGTTAGTTTTTGTTCGCTGTGCCCCTGTAGCGAGCGAAGCGAGGGGAGGGCTATGCATGAACTGTAATATTAGACATTCTAATGCAAACCTTACAAATGTAAACATTAAACAACTCACGTTAGGCGGTATCTGTGACTAGAATGTGTTTTGCAGGCTGTCTGTAACCGTTAGTGTAAAACGTGTTCTTTCTAACGCCAGAATATAGGCAACCATTTCCACATAGGCCTATATTCAGGTGACACGAGGCCTAAATTTTCATGTCGATGATGTTGATATAGAATATGTTTACAGGTCAGTGTCTCGAGTACTAGCAGACTCGCTCAATTTTTTTCTTCTTCTTGAGTACCACAGCTAGCACAATTATCATTATTTCATCCATCTTTGTTGAAAGCATGATCGTAACTAACATTATTGATCAATGTTATTGAGCCATGTGAGGAGTACCCAATTTAACCACATATTGCGTTAATAATATTGCTTCAATAATTTTGACCGTGTAAGGGCCTTATAGTAATAAAAACCAAAATTCATTAAATTCTAAAGCTGATACTAATAAATTATGTAACATTTATTACAATATTTAAAAAAAAATTAAAATAACAATCAGTTTATTATTCGTTTCTGAGGTATAACTTTTAGTTTCTATCTATTGGAAATCTTATATTGTTAGTTTGTATAGCACTATTGTTTTATTGTTTTTCTGTTCCGTTACGGCTCGTGGTTTTATTGAAATTTTAGTACTCCTGATGAAGTTAAAACAAAGTTGACGAAATATTCTCTTACACAGATCGCTTGGTGATGCTGATATCTAATTTTCTCTCTTTATTACATGGTGAAGTATTCTAATTATTTGCCTAAACACAGGACAAGAATGGATTTCTAGCAATATCTTTTCTTCAGGGTTAGATATGTTACAATAGGGACAGTCAACAACCTTTGCAATACACTGAGTACCGCGCACCTCCACATTATGACAACAATCTTTGAGCACATGGGCGTAGAGAGGGGGGGCAGAGGGGGCCGTGCCCCCCCCCCCCTGGGAATTTAACCGACTCATTTTTCAACATACCATTTATGCCATGCCATTCAAGAGGGTGCCGAATCCTTGTTTTTTTTTAACAATTTTAACGACTTTTGGGTAAAAATTGGGCGTGGCACCCCCAAAATTTTCCGCCTTCGGCGGCCTAGCCTCCACCTACGGGTACCACTGCGGCCATATCTACGGTTCGCCCCCCCTGAGAAAAAATCCTGTCTACGCCCATGTTTGAGCATCCAGTCTTTGGCAACATAATCAAATAAACAACATTTGAAACACATACGTAGATTTGTATATTCCTGAATAAAGGCCGGGCAAAAGTCAAATACTAAGATTATTTTTCCTAAAGAGCCACTTGAATAGAGAGGGCCGGAGAAACATCTAGTTTCTGGAGTTGTCACATATTGAAATTGATTTTGTATGTTTTTTCCAAATGTGTCTAGAATATTCCACTGGTAATTCATTATCATTGGATCCAAACTGAAAATATTTTTAACTATCATTTTCTAGGGTTTCTTCATCCTGACAGTTCGCCCTGCTAAAGTTTAATTCTTTTAAAATATTCTTCAAGGTTATATGTTTTTAATTTTTTTTTAATTTCTTGCATTTTCGGGAATAACTTTTTTCTTTAAGCCTAACATTAATTCATTCTTCCTGATTTACGAAGGGAAGTCAGAATTAGGGATTTATAAAATCACCGTTTTGTTGGATAAGAAGAACTTTTCATAGCATGGAACATTTGTAAGAAAAGATGACTCTGGTCTGCCAGTACTCAACACATGGAATTAATATATTTTTTTAAGAAATAATTCATTTGAGACAGCATTGAAAGCTTTGCTTGTTCTTAGAGATAATTTTTCTGGATCGTCCGATACATCGACATTAATTGTCGATGTACCGCAAATAAAATTTTATTGACCGAAATTAATAAGAAAGGAGACTCGAATTTGCCCATGAGTATTTAAATCAAAATGATTTATGGGAAAATGTAATATGTGCATTGTCTTCTAACAATGGCAGAATTCGAGTCTTCAGGCTCTTTGGAACAATGTATGATAAAAGATATACACACAAGACTAGTCAAAGTGGACGATTCTCAGTTGATGTATGTTGCTGGATAAGCACTAAAGGACCAGGATTTTGTCGAAATTAATAGATGTACTTTTTGAAGCTCCTCCAATTCTTATGTGCGATACTTTTTCCTGGTGCAATCTGAAGATGTTTCTTTTTTTCTCGGTTTTATGTTCAGTTATCCTATTTTCCACCTAAATAAGCAATAAAATATTTTCAATTACTCCTACAGATGAATTCATGTCATTGTTTGGCGGAAGCTTTTCAAGAAGAGGCGTTATGTCGCAAAGATAGATGTCACATTTTTTGAAACTAGCTTTGTCTGATGATTTTTGTGACATAGCATCCATAAGTATTTTCAACAATTGAGAAAGCACTGATCATGTAGAATATTACTATTTCGAGCTGAGATTACCTTATGTCCTACCAAAATTTGTCGCCATGCTCTTCATTGGCGCGAATAAAGCAACATCGAGGGGTTACAAATACATGCAGGCAAGCATATAAATCTAATATAATTTACTTTATATTGTTGAAGAATTTGAATGTTAATGTGGAATGATAAATTGTTTCCTATAACGACACTTCTTTCACCACCTTTCTTCAGCTTAGGAAGCAGGAATGATATAAACCAATCACAAAACGTGTTAGACTCGAACTATCCGGAAGATGTGTTGCTTCGGTCCAAGTTCTGTCCATGTATCCCATATATGCTCAGATATGTACACAGTGTACTGGGGTAAGAGTACCCCGGCTGCATTTCCGGCTGTCAGCCTGGAAATACTAGATATAGAAGAATTGCAAATGTTTTCTGAATATTTAGTTCCGCGCTTTGTCAAGACTTTTTTAGAACCAAGGTGATGGGTGAGGTTTGTTTTATAATAGTTCCATATTCTTCCTGGTGGGATTTTAGCTAAAATATTCTTAAGATTTTCAAAATATCCGGCCAATGTTTCTTTATTTACGACGGCTCGGCTGCGTTTTATATTATTACTTGCACATTCTACTGTCAGTTCTTGATGTCAGTTGAAGAAGCTTTTTAGGCATTCTTTTACAGGAAAATTTTGTTTAAAGCGTTTGCCGGTTCTTCCCTGGTGTTTTAAGTACATTTTTATAATAGGTACATCTTAGGTCAAATTTTCAATATTTCCCTTTATAAGTGTACTTTACACCAAGTACAAAATATTAATTTATCTTAATATCAACCTTTTAGGTAACTTTGCACCAGGTGCAATGAATCTTCATTTATAATAAGATAATGCAATAAATTATCAGTCGCGTTCACCTTTCTGATACAGCAGCCTTCTGCTAAACTGACTGATTTTCCTGATGTAAAATTTTGCCTCTTTCTAACCTGACAGTTTCAACCGATTGCATGGGCGTATGCAGCAGACTAAATACCGCATTGACGAGTATAAGAAGTAGTGTCCTCTATGCATCAAAAATAATATAGCGTTCATCAAAAGCACAAAGACGGAACTATTTCATTTTGAATAATTTGGTATCTGTGGTGCAAAATATCTCCTGAAGGCGCCAAGTATACTTACTTACGTGATATACAATTCTGGGTGTTTTTGTGTACCATGTACCATTTCGCACGTATCTACAAAAGGGCGAACCAGGGACGGATTTAGATATGTGGAGGCCTCTGGACAGAATTTGCGTGGGGGCCCAATTTTCTATCATTCGGAAAAAAAGAAATATTTACTGTACACTCCCAAATTTTACTGTAAAAGAGCGTACAAACCAAGTAAACCACAACTTGGTCCAATGGATAGTACCTTAATGAACTTTCTCTTGTAAAAAGTTCAAATCTTCTATCCATAGTCAAATAGTGTCTTTACGAGAAAGACCATGGACACCGAACATTAACAAGAGACAATGTTCGGTGCAATGGAGGTACTACTCCCACTAGACCTACGTATACAGTGCAACTCTGTAGGATTTAGGTTTTTTGGAAAAACCGTCCAACTTTTTTTTTGGTTGGTGATAGTAGACTGTCCCCCGACTACATACCACTAGTTACTTAAATCGCAGCTGACCCTTCTTGGGAAATTTTTAGGTTTTTCTATTTTTTTATTTATTCATTATTTTCGGGAGTTAAAACCGATTTTTATATCCACAATACTATAACAAGAGAACCATAAAATTTTGTAAGAAGCATGGTTTTGAAAAATACTCGAAAGTCCAAACAGTTCGACTGCACTTGTTTCATTTGTTCAGTTGCACGAAATAAAGGACATAAACCAAAAAAGAATAAACACAAATTGGACAAACAGCAGAAAATCTGCCAGACTTACCTACAAGCTATAGGAAAAGGTATTCAACATTCTTGCACACCATATAAGAGCCATCAAAATGCAATAAATCTTTTAGAGGTAGCACCTATCAAACAACAAGAGAAGTTGACGATCGAAATTGTCAAAAAAAGTTAAAACAATGAAAATTACAGAAAAACAAATAGAATCTGACAATGAAAATGCTGCTACTTCTTCCAACAATTATAAAAATGTTTTTGTTAAACTGTCAACTGGTGGTTCCATAGCAAGTATTATTTTAAATCCAAAACCAAAAAAATGTGCCTCATTTCTCCGCAGATCGATTAAGCGATTTCCAAATAAAGGCTGGTTTTTTTGGAAGGAAAATGGATAAAGGTACCAATTTTAACAGAACATCGACAGGAAAAAAACAATACGCAGCCAATATAGACCATCACGGAGAAGTAGGTCTCGCATTTTATTTCAATGCTATAAAGTAGGTTCTTTACTTCTAGAAACCTCAGAGGGAAAACGCCCATCGACAGTTATTTATGCAGATGCAAGTGAGCTGGTAAACGAAATTTGAGAAAGGAGGCAAGAGTTTGGTACACCAAATATCAAGGTTTTGTGCGATGTGGGGCAACAATTTTTTTAAATATGCCTCTCCATATTTTCAGAAGATCTCGAAGATGAAAAGGTCCTGAATGAAATTTCATCGCGTGGAGGCAGCGCTGCAGAAAAAGGAAAACTTACCCATGTTAAGAGACTGATCATCTGTATGGTTCCCGATATCAAAGAATCATACGAAAATCCCAACTTACTTTTGATCTGATGAAAATAAACAATATATCCTTTAAATGTCTTTCTGACTTTAAAATAACTCTAATGATTAATGGCTTACAGACAGCAACATCGTCCTACCCATGTCCTTATTGCTACATTTCGTTAAAAGAACTTCGATCATACAGTGAAAATCACCATATAAAACAGCTGCGATCGTATGGCGACAATACAGTACATTTTAATAAATTTAACTTAATTCTGGAAAAGAAACTAAAACTTGCAAACGAATCCTTTAGCACTATAAATAAAGCCATTTTTGATAAACAAGATGGCGTTAAAATCAGCGAGAAATGTATTAATCCAGAACTTCACCTTTTGCAAGGATTTGATAATCATATATTTTTTAAAGGACTGGTACCACTACTAGGCAGAGAAAACGCATTAAAATGGCCTAAAAAGCTACACTTTGTCACGAAAAATTATCTGAACAAACTGGTGAGTCTATTCATCGAGAGTTTTTGCTAATTTGGAAAAAATACAACATTAATGACATTAATGGTCCGCGATACGGAAAATTACTTCACAAAGCAGTTGCCGAATTTTCTTCATCAAGAATATAATTTAATGTTTGAATTTTTTGTTTTTGTTTGGACTTGTTTAAAATAATGTATTTTTTATTATTTAAAGTGTAATAAATTGAATATATTTTTATTTTGTTCAAAATTTTCGAAAATAGTGATGTTTATTTTTTGGTTTTTGATTGTCTTTTTCCTATTTCAAATGTGTAAGCCAATTTGGTCCATTTTTGATTAAATTAAAAAAAAAACTTAAAAATATGTCTTAAAAAATCGAAAGAGTTAAAAATCTCCCAAGAAGGATCAGCTGTGATTTAGATAACTAGTGGTATGTAATAGGGGGATTGTCTACTATCACCAACCAAAAAAAAAATTGGGCGTTCTTTCCAAAAAACCTAAACTCTATAGAGTCGCACTGTGCCCATTCAGTGTCAAATAGTACCTTTACCGGAAACGCCCACAAAATACATCAGTTCAAAACAAAAGTAAATGAAATCCGAGAGCAGCTAACGAGAGTGAGGTACGACGCTATGGTTCGGATTTCTGTTGTCCCATTTTTTGTTGTATTTAATCTTTAAAATGTAGTTTACAATTTATATTATTATATAGTATAGCGTGTTTTAAGATAAACTACCCAATTATTTGTGATTATTATTTACCTATAGTCATATCAGCGTGAATTTAATAAAGCTACTGTAACAAGGATCTGGATCTGTAAGTAATATATTTTTTTCTAAACCAGCTAAGTTTATGATCAACATTTTCAGTTAAGGTTGAATAAAAACAGACTTTTTAGTATTTTTCAATTTAATGCGGAATATTATAATGGAACAAAAATCAGTGAACAAAAATTACAGAATTGTTCCGGGCAAAGCGGATCCCAATCCTTCTACTTAGTCTCCTCTTTAATACATGTTACTAGTCCTGGGTATATCTTACTGTTGCTTTCCGGTGGGATTTAAGTAGAAATACTACCTGTGAATAGTAAATTGTAGTTAGAAAATGAATCGTTAGAAATGCTATAAGATCCGATTGTCGTACTAGTTTTTTATTTATTTTTAAGTGAACTTCAATTTCATTGATGTTCCAAATGATGTAGAAATCTAAAATCAGAATGAACGACTTCATATGCGGAAAGCCTCTGACTTAAAGAGGTCGTTAATTGATCCATAATAGAAATAAAATTTATGTTTAGCTCAAACGGGTTAAATTAGTCTCTGGATCCTTTCCATAATCCAGTGGAATAAGCCGAACATTCCGTCGTCGCTTCCTAGGCGTGAAATAGTATTTGGTTCCACTTATCTTCGCAACCCGCGTCTCATTAATTTCGAAGTTGTCACGTCTTGACTTAATTTTTTAAGTGATGCAAGTTCTGTCACTCCTGAATTAATGTATGGATTATTTTTTTACGAATGGGGACCATCTTTTGTAGGGGCTCCGGACAGCTACCCAGTCCCCAGTCTGTTTCTCCTTAAAACCGGCCCTGGGGCGGACGTACGATCTAAGTATATAAGACGTACATTTAGGGATCATAATAGGTGTAGCTTGACACCTGCAGGTGCAAAATAACATTTTGACCCAGGACTGGTAACATGTATTAAAGAGGAGGCTAAATAGAAGGATTGGGAATATTGGGATCTGCTTTGCCCGGAACAATTCTGTAATTTTTGTTCACTGATTTTTGTTATATTATAATACTCCGTATTAAATTGAAAAATACTAAAAAGTCTGTTTTTTTTTTCAACCTTAACTGAAAATGTTGAACATAAACTTGGCTGGTTTAGAAAAAAAATAAAATTACTTACAAATCCTTCTTACAGTAGCTTTATTAAATTCAGGCTGATATGATTATAGGTAAATAATAATCGACAAATAATTGGGTAGTTTATCTTAAAACACACAATACTATATAATAATATAATGTGTAAACTACATTTTAAAGTACTAAATGAAACACTTTTTGTATTCCATGCATAAAATTTAATCCAAAAGGACATCTAAAC
Source organism: Pissodes strobi (assembly GCA_016904865.1). Lineage (NCBI taxonomy): Eukaryota > Metazoa > Arthropoda > Insecta > Coleoptera > Curculionidae > Pissodes > Pissodes strobi. The sequence continues at coordinate 39,850 of MU185834.1, read as the reverse complement.
TAGCGTAGCAGAGCGCTTTCGCCCGGAGCCATCATCAGTGTTAGTTGTCAGTGGAACAAATGATGATGATGATGGCTCCGGCCGAAAGCGCTCTGTTACGCAGGTTACGCTAGTTTAGATGTCGTTTTGGATTAAATTTTATGCATGGAATCCGAAAAGTGTTTCATTTAGTACATTTCGTACATGCACACAGCCTTCACTCTTCATTTATTACATTTTAAAGATTAAATACAATAAAAAAAATGGGACAACAGAAGTCCGAACCATAGCGTCGACCCTCACTCTCGTTAGTTGCTCTCGGATTTCATTTAGTTTTGTTTTGAACTGACGTATTTTGTGGGCGTTTCCCGCAAAGGTGCTATTTGACACTGAATGGGGATTATTTAGGTCTACTGGGTGTAGTACATCCATGGCACCGAACATTGTCTCTTGCAATGTTCGATGTCCATGGTCTTTCCCGTAAAGACACTATTTGACTATGGATAGAAGGTTTGAACTTGTTACAAGAGAAGATTTGCCATTAAGGCACTACCCACTTGACCAAGTTGTGATTTACTTGGTTTGTGCGTTCTTTTACAGTAAAATTTGTTAAATGTTTACTGAATATTTTGAAACATATTTGGATAATAAGCATAATAATTATTTTACAAGACCAAGTATCAAGTTCAAACTTGAGACCGAGTGTTATTTTTGTTACAGAATCAGTAGTTTACAATATCATGTTTTTTAAGGACCAGTTACATACATACATGTTCGTATCAAATTGTCAGTATGCAAAAGTTTGCATGAAAGGATATTTTTAGATTAATCATTTATTTATATTTAGTTTGCTAATATAGCAAAATTTTCTACTAACTACAGATTATACACTCGAATCCTCGAAGGACAACGCCAATATTGTCGATTGTAGTGCATACAATACATAAAAAATATATACAAAGACAAATGCTTTCTCGGCCCATATGTTTTTTTATTGTAGAGACTATAGTGAACATTTTTACCAACAGAATGAACAATATTAAAATATCGCATATTCAAGGTCGTACTCAAAGTCACTACTTGCGATAGCTGTTTTTCTGACCAAATTTCTTAAAAGCTCAAGTCTTGTTTCCAACTATCTGAAAAAATTAAATACCACGTATAAATAAAAAATATGTGCCTCACATTTATAAGCACGCAACTGAAATGAAACTTCTGAAAGAGATATTGAGTTTTTATTATTTTTTTAAGCTTTTTTTCGCACTTCTGCATTCAGTTTCGACTATCCGATCAATTTTTTCTCTTTTTTTATTATTTTTTTCCTTATTTGATTTTATAATACTGTCATTGTCTTTCCCAACAATCTTTTGTTTTTGTAATTCTTTTATTTACTCTCCAACATTTTCCTAATTTTTTTCATATTTTTTCAAAAAAAAAATTCATAAAGAATTTTTTTGCTTCCCACTTTGCCATCCCCGACCTCGTAGCTGAACTACTTCGCATTTTTTTCGCTGAAAACCGCCTTTCTCTAACTTTTGTTTTTAATTTATTTTCTTATTTCGTTTTATAATACTTTTATTAACTTTCCGAACAATTTTTGACGTTTTTTTAAATTTTTTCCCATTTTTCCAAGAATTTTTGGGTATCCGAGGAGGTGGCAGGATGGGGCGTATAGTTCCCTCCCACCAATGACCCCGTATGGGGTCATCGCTTGTCAGATTTTTGATCCGAGACGCCGTTGCAGATATCGGCAAAAAACGCTTTCTTCCCCAAAATCCCCCCTTAAATTAGAGCCCCGGTCCCCCATATGGTCAAAGGTAGCCCCCCACACGGTGACGCACCTACCATAAACATTTCGACCCCGTAGCTCTTCCCGTTCTTCCGAAATTAATTATTTTAGTTTTTTTTCCTTCCCCGTCTCCTGGCCGAACGGAGGGTTACGGGGTCCAGTTTTTGTCCAGGATCCTCATTTTACCCCGGCTATATATCTGAAGATTACATTATCATTATCAGCATATCAGCCAGCCACAAAATGTCACAGTCATACTAAATTAAGCTTACCGGCAAGCAAGCAAGCAACAACATTTATTAACGGTAGTTACAATTGAATAAATACACCTAGTTTACAATACACAGCTTAAATTTAACATGTAATGAACACGCGCCAGTAGGCAGCGATCGCCCTAAAGGCGTCTCAGCATCCCTCCGGCATGCTCACTCAATGCAAAAGGACCGATGGTATGTCCAAGCTGTGTTCCAGCTTGTAATTAGGCACTATTTCCAGTAACGCAACTGATCTACTTAGGTGCAACCTTTCAGATATTTTACAGTTAGACATTACAACACGGATGACAATAGAACTGATGACTTGTTTTCCAGGGGGTGGGATAGTGAGGGGTGGTTACATGGGGAAAACAATAGGAAAAACCCCATTACACGATTCTTTGGTCACACTACAGCACAGGGCATGCACAACATTCAAACACAGATGTAAAAGATGGGAGGCTAGTAGCAAGCTACTAGCTTCGGTGAGGTGAGAAATTGTAACAAGTTATTAGACATAGTCCCGGCTCGTCATGCCATACTTCGCCTGCCGGAACAGGGGAGCATGGAGGCGACTTGGAAGCAGCGTTTAGACTAATTTGATTCAGTCGAGAAAGTTAGCTTTTATAGCTCGGCCAGGTCCCTTAACAAGCCCCGCCCACCACACTTTTCGGTGTAGTGGAGGGGAGCTTGCCTTGGGCTGCCGTGTCGGAGCTGAAATCTGTAACTTCTGCGCTCCTGATATTTGTCGTTTTATCGACAACACCGAGGGGCGCAAAAGGGGTGGATAGGGGTGGTTTTAGGGAGATGTGGGAAGACAGGAAAGTCAATTATTCCGGTGGCCGCGGTTCCGTGAAGTATATGGTGGTTCTGCGGTGTATGGGGCCATGCTTAGGCCTAATGGCCGCATCGCATCTTAAATCTGCAATATGGGCAGTTCTCGGCGAGCCCCGTATTCCAGTAGTGTAGAACTTACACGCCATTTTATCGATATATTCGTCGATATAGTCGATCCCTGCCCAGGAGCGCTATTCTGTACATGCTTCCGAGAGCCGTCGGTATCGGTAAGTGTTAGTTATCGACAGCCGTCGGTAAGGCGTACTGTGCGGCATTCTATATGCTCTGTTACCGACCGATATCATATCGCGAATTCGAGTCGACGAGGATCGGTATCTCTACAGTGCCCTCGTCAACCCCACGGTGAACGCTACCGATGTTTGTCGGAATTGTCTTTCTGTGTAGATGTTGTATTTTGGTAGGAATTGCGGATTATTTAGGTGAATTTGGACTATTTGTAGAGTGATTTTACAGTGTAGTGTCTAGCATTGAGTGGCTTTCCATGTACTGGATTAGATGATCCCTCTGAACGATATTATAACGCTAAATTTTGCTGAAAGAACGAAAAAATTACATACATATATCTTTGAAACTTAAAAAAAAATTTAAACTCTAGCCCTATTTTTCAATGCAAGAATTGTTTCGTCAACCTACTGCTTAATATCGTGAACCTTAAAATACAGAGGGTATTACATTCAGATTCGTTTTAAATTTGTGAGGCACTGCAAAATTGTGAGATTTTATACCTATAGCCTAACCGAACACTTAACAACAGAAACAAAGGACATCATCATAAAGTGAAGACTTCTAAAATATGTGTCACTATCTACTATCTTTGTGTAGCTACATTTTCAGTCAATTCGCGCGCCAATTGCAGCTTGAAAGTTGCAATTTTAGACGGCGGGCGCCGCGTAAACCATTTTCAATAACTCATTTTTTGTAGTGCCAAAACTATGTAGGGAAAAAGTGGTCTTCTTGTTCCATATTATATACTTAGGTATACGTATATAATTTATTAGCATATAAATCCCACACATTAAGTACTAAACTTAATAGCAAGCCACGACATAAGTAAAAAAGAAACTGGAAGCACAGCACAAATTACAAATGAAGGCAAAAATTTAAATAATCTCTCCTCGTTCACGCATATTTGTTGACAAATCTCAACGGCTTGACAGTGACATTCACCTGATTCACCTCGCCTCAACGCTCATTGGCTGAATGTACCGAATCGAGTGACGTTTAAGAGGCGTCATTTGCGAACCGATATTTGTCGGTTGCATTTCCGGGCGTCGGTAACAGTGGCATACAGAATAGCGTCGTCTTGATCCCGTCGGCCGCGCAACCGATGCCTGTCGGTAACATACCGATACCGACAACTGTCGATGCCGTGTACAGAATAGCGCTCCAGGCGTGCAAGTCCCGGATCCTGGTATACCGGTCTGCCGAAAATACTGCCCTGAGATGTTTATTTTGCAGGATTTGCAATTTTTTAAGATGCGTGTCGGCCACAGAGCACCAAACAGGTGCCCCATATGTCAGATACGGCCGGATAATTGACTTGTAGAGGATGAGTTTATTTTGAGGGCTAAGACAGGAACCATTTCTGATAAGAGGCTTGAACTTGTGGAACACTTCCCTGTTTTTGACTTGCACATGAGAGATGTGCTTACCAAAGTTGAGCCTCATATCAAAAATGATTCCTAGGTATTTTACGGATGTTTTGGGAGGGATGGGGGTATTGTTGATTAGGATAGGGGCTGATTCGATGTTAGTGAATTTCCTGTAGAAAATGGCCAACTCTATTTTACCAGCATTGAGCCGGATTTTCCAATTTTGATAAAATTGAGCTACTCGCTCCATGTGAGCGCTAAGGTTATTTGTCGCCTCCTGTGCGGATACGGAGTGGGAGTAGAAGGCTGTGTCGTCCGCGTAGAACGCTAGGGACGTTTCAGGGTGGGATGGAAGATCTGATATGTAATAATTGAATAGCTGTGGGGATAGTACCGTTCCCTGAGGTACCCCTGCCTTGATCGTTCTCCGGGATGAGAATGACTCATTTATACGCACTGAGCAGGTGCGCCCGACCAGGTATGACGCCACTAATGCTGCGATATGTAGTGGAAAACTGTATGTGATGAAAAGCTTATATAGCAGTCCATCATGCCATACCCGGTCAAATGCTCTCTCTATGTCCAGGAGTAATAGGGACGTGCAATGCCCTATGTTGAATCCGTCGTATATATCCTGCACGATCTTCGCAGCGAGCATATTAGTACTATGCCCGCTGCGAAAACCGAACTGCTCCTGAGGGAGTACACGACGGTTCAGGGCTATCCTGTTCATCCTGGGCAATAAGAGCTTCTCAGTGAGCTTGCTCAGTGTGTTTAAAAGCGATATGGGTCTATATGAGCTGGTTTGTCTAGGGTCTTTCCCGGGCTTAGGGAACAGTACTACGTGCGCGATCTTCCAGGAACTAGGGAAGTGTTGCAGGCAGATTATGGCATTTACTATATGCATTAATTGTATAAGGGTTTTGGTAGGGATATTTTTAAGGAGTAGGTTAGGGATCGTATCAGGTCCCGGAGCCTTATTCTTTGGCAGACGGCCGAGGGCACTGCGGAGTTCTGACGGGGTGACTCGGAGTTTATCCATCACAGAGGGCGGAATTGGATATTGTTTCAAAAAGGGCCTTATTACCTCTGTTACTTGAGCGTGCAATGGCACGGTATCAGGTGCCTCTCCATGTACACTCTCAAGGGAGTCAGCGAAGGCCTCGGTTTTCCCACGGGTATCTATGATATCCTCGCCATTGTGTGAAATAGCGGGAATGTCGACCGGGCCTCCCCTAACTTGCCTTGCAAGCTTCCATAGGGAACCGTCCTCCGTGCCGAGCTCGTTCACGAACTTCATCCATTTCGGTTCCCTGTGATTGCGGATATTCACCCTTATCTGTTCCGTCAGGGCGTTAAGCCTCACTCTGTCGATTGCAGCGCGATTCCTCTGCCATCTACGACGAATTCGATTCCGGAAACTGATTAGGTTTAGGATATCGTCAGGAAGAGTTTCCACGAATGGTTTCCTCCTGACTACCGGACATAAGGCGTCTCTGACGTGCTGGATGTTGCGGGTTAAAGTGTCAACTTTTGTCTCTAGTTCCTGGATGGTTTCAATTTGCCTCGGGATGACAGTTGCATCATTCAGCCTCCGTCGAAACACCCGCCAATCAAGATTTTTATAGGAAATAAATTTCCCATAGGCTTCCGGCCGCCTAGTGTTAGCTAGGCTCATCTTAATTGGCAAGTGATCCGAGTTAAAGTTGCAGACAACCTTAGGCGACGCTACATCCTGCCATCCCTCGGGTCATCGCTACATCCAGGTACGATGACGTGTTTCCACTGTGGAAGGTGGGATATCTTGTTCTGTGGTATAGGATTTCCAGGTTGTTTTCTAGAAAGTTTCGAAGAACGGTGCCTTTATGCGTAGTACTGGCATCGTCAAACTCAACGTGTTTGGCGTTGAAATCGCCAATGAGTAATGACTTCTTGCCAGACGCCACTAAAACTCACCGGATCCTGGCCAATCGGGTGATGGGTCCGCCCACGCGACGTGACAGTTTAACTTTTAAAGATTAGCGGTAAAAAAACAACGATGTTTACATTTTGTCAAGACGTGTAAGGTGTTTAATTTCAACGATTTCTCCCTGAATTTGCATTATTTATGAATATTTTTAGTCTAGTTACTTTCTAGAGATATTTATTTAGTGTGTTCAAGTATTCTCCGAGAAATAGGACTCAAGGAAATACTATTACATCGAGAATAATAACTGAAGACTGTTTTGGTAAGTCCATTTCTAATGTATAGATTATAGATTTGTTTTCAGATTTAACGCTATTAAAGTAATATTTCAAAATAATTTCAACTACTTACTTAAAAGTTTGTTCGAGTTAATTTATAGTAGGTAATAAGTCTACTAATAGTACTGGTTTTTTCTGATTTGCAGGTACAAAGTGGATATAATCTCATATTCTTTAGTGCTTGATGCATAAGGATGGATATCTTGAAAAAAATATGTCTTAGGCATACCTAGATCCATATAATATCAAATGAAGACTGTTCTGACAGAATTTCCACCCATATTGTAATTTATTTAGACCATACAAAGAGACAGGCTCATACAAAAAGGGCATATAGGTACAATGGAGGAAATGAAAACAAGTATCGAAGCTACTTCTCGTAGTCTAGTCTGCTTGTGAAGAAAGCAGCTGTAGTCATTGACATCTTACATTTTAGTATCTATATATACTTGGAAAGGTAACTAACATGGTTATAATGTATACTTATACATAATCAGAAAATATTTTTGTTACACCTATGTGCTTTGATGAGTTAATTTTTGTATGTATTCTTAAGTATAATGTATGTATACAGTATTAATTTATTTCAGGATATGCACTTACAGAGATGATATAACCCATAGAACCATCCATAGCAGCACAAATACATTTTACAAGTGGGAAAAAAACATTTGAAATTCTTGTTTTTCACAGAGACGAGGAGGAGTAAAATGTCCCTCCAGAAAGAAGCACTCCTTTGCAAGATCTGAGATAAGTAACTTACATGAAGAGAAATTATTTTTATATAGGTGAACTTTCTTTAATATTGTTAAGAAACTATTTATTTTTGTAAGACTTGATACTTGATTTTTTCATATTATTATGTAATAAAACATCTATTGTGATAATATTGTTAATTATTTTCTTTATTATTTTGACATCAAATTATTATGCACTATAATAAGCATTTGCCCATAACATTTTTTTTAATGAATGGAATGATAATCTAGAGAATATCATTATTGTTTCACGCATATTTTACATGGCACACAGGTGTGGCATAAAATATACTTACCTAGGTAAATCATTATGGAAAAAATAGACTAGATATTTTGAAAGTCCAATTTAATTTAAGAAATCCGCAGTTTCGATTACAGCTCGTAAGAAGAAACTGCAAAAAACTTACGAGTGACGTTATACCAAATTATCACATATTTTTTAAAATAAGAAAAGTACAATATTTACTTAAAAGCTATAAATGTAACTAATTATAAGTATCTCTACAGTATTACCATTTAGAATCTATTCACAATTAATATGTTAAAACTGCATACATGTAAGTGGTTGCTTTGTTTACTTGCTCCATTATTGTACCAAATTGTTTCATGCACCTTAAAATAAATATAAAATGTCGTTTTATAAAAGACATAGGTATAATAACTTATTATAAAAAACATTATAATAATATTCACCTTTGAAGATTTTACCTGAAATTCTCCAAATCCTACTAAAACAGTTCTGTTCATTGTTTCTGCAATTTTGTGTGCTCCTCCTCATTTCTGTGACAAAAAAGGAATTTCAAATGTTTTTTTTTTCACTTGTAAAATTTATTTGTGCTGCTGTGGATGGTTCTATGAGTTATATTATCTCTCTAAGTGTATATCCTGAAATAAATTAATACTGTATAAAATACAATAAATACATTCTACTTAATAAGAATACATACAAAAATTAACTCGTCAGAGCACATAGGTGTAACAAAAATATTTTCTGATTATGTATAAGTATTAAATTGCAACAATGTTAGTTACCTTTCCAAGTATATATAGATACTAAAATGTAAGATGTCAATGACTGCAGCTGCTTTCCTCACAAGCATACTGATTATAAGCTTTGATACTTGTTTTCATTTCTTCCATTGTACCTATATGCCCTCTTTGTATCAGACCATCTCTTTGTATGGTCTAAAAACATTACAATCTGGGTGGAAATTCTGTCAGAACAGTCTTCGTTTGATATTATATGGATCTAGGTATGACCAACACATATTTGTTCAAGATTCAAGATATCCCTATCTCTCGCCTCAAGCACTAAAGAATATAAGATTATATCCACTTTGTACCTGCAAATCAGAAAAAAAACAGTAGTAGACTTAATAGTATTAAATCTGAAAACAAATCTATACATTAGAAATGAAATGAACTTACCAAAACAGTCTTAAATTATTCTCGATGTAATAGTATTTCCTTGAGTCCTATTTCTCGAAGAATACTTGAACACACTAGATAAATATGTCTAGAAAGTAACTAAACTAAAAATATTCATAAACAATGCAAATTCAGGGAGAAATCGTTAAAATTAAACACCTTACACGTCTTGACAAAATGTAAACATCGTTGTTTTTTTACCGCTAACCTCTAAAAATTAAACTGTCACGTCGCGTGGGCGGACCCATCACCCGATTGGCCAGGATCCGGTGAGTTTTAGTGGCGAAGAATGCAGCGAAGTCGTTTTGCGTGAGGCGCAAGGCCGGTCGAGCGTAGCCGCCGCTGATGCATAGGCCGCCGTCTAACGCCAAGTCCTAGGTGAGCGATTTACCGTCGACGCGAACGCGAAGCGCTGGCGATGCCGTACGAAAAGTTAATATAGTCGCACGCATATATTTAATACTACTATATCGTGAGTCGAGCCAAAATTTGTCAGAAATCAAAACGAGATAGAATCATCGATGTGTACTTTCAGCGTTGAGCGCAAGTCAATTATTTCAACCAATAAGCGTTGCCCCTTCGATTATCGATCGCCTCCACGAGCGCCGAATTGTCAGCTCGTTTGCCGTTTTGTTGTTTATTGCCGTTTCCCATATATTTAATAAATATATGCCGTTTACAGTATTAAAGTCACTGTGAGTCGTCCATTTTGATGTTTACTGTTTGCTTTGTACTTTACTCAAATCGCTATACTTACTTTGTTTATTATTGTTATTTCGAAGTTTTTGTTGTTTGTTGCCGTTTACAGTCGTTCATTTTGGTGTTTACTGTTTGCTTTGTACTTTACTCAAGTGCCTATACTTACTTTGTTTATTGTTATTTCAAACTTGGACAATTTGTCGGTGTGAACTTGTAGTGAAGATGCCAATCATAGAATACAATTATGTAAATTAATTATGGATTTGTACAGAAATGTGAGATTTTTCCATGAAGCCAAACAAATGTCTAAAGAAGAATACCTATAATATAAGACAAAAATACACTACTTTATTTAAGGGGCAATAAAATTTGAAGTGTGACAATATCATGTTTTATTTACCTCTTAACCCAAAAATATATAAATGAATATCTGCAGTTACATCCCGTTTGAAAACTAAGGTTCATATTGTTTTGTAATCATATGTTGTTTTTCAATTATTTCTATCCACCACAAACATCTATTTATTTTTGGAATCTCATTAAAGTTATACGACAAATAAATTTCCTAAATTATATTGTTAACATAAATACTAATTTATGATGAGGGCGTTTCACACTGACGTGGATTTCAAAACGTACATACCATATTTATGATTTTAATATGTGAAATATACTATACTATTTGCCTCGCTAGCTCATGCGCAAATTAACCAAAGTACACATCAAGCAAGTGCAATGAGTGCGACAAGTACATCCTCGGCGAACTGCAGTTCCATAGTAAACAAGCTTGACACACGATATTCAGTCAACGGTAGTATTAAATATATGGTCGCACGGCATCGCCACTGATTCGCGTTCGCGTTCGCTGCAAATCGCTCACGTAGGACCGGGCGTAACCAAGGCCACCTATACGACAAGGCCAGGCAGCAGCATATTATGAGTCATCACAGGTAGACCATTGAGTCGACCGTAAAATGTAAACAAACCAGAGAACAAACTGTAATGTGCTGTAATTATCTAGTGTTTTTATCATTCTATTTTCGGTTTTTGAAGGGAAGGTAATTATTTTGTTTGATAGGGGGTCGGGGGGCTTTAAATTAAAAGGGAATTATTTTGATGTATGTTTTAATTTAGTTTCTACTCACCTAAATTACCAGGGCCCTACCTTGATCATACCCTTGTACTTGTAACTAATAAGTCCTTTGCTTCCTTATTAATGTTAAAATAAGACAATATGATAAAACAGGAGACAAGTTTATTAATTATAAAAATATATATGAGAAATACAGAATACATTAATAAAATAAATATCAAATCGAGGATAGGAACAAGTTACTGTTACAAGTACTAGATTAAAGGAACATTATATGTAGTACCTAGCTTAAGAGTTTATAATTTACAAACCATTGTTTATGATTTTTTAGTTAGTTCACCTATTGAGTAACCACTGACACATCTTTGTAAGTACCAATAACAGAATACATGATAGAATAAAACGATTAATTTAGATTCAGTCATGTTAAGTAAAAGAAATATCGCATATATAAATACAGAGCAGTGGTTTTTCTATGTTGTACCTATAAGTACTGTGAATAAAATGCAAAGCAGTGTGGCAATAAAATCAAAAGGGAGGTTCGTCTTCACGAAAGTCATATTAATATAAATACGAGTAAAACTAGTTAGTTTAATAGAGTTATAGTTCTATAGTTGATGTTATAAGAGTTAGATAAGTATTAGTAAAATGTTTCTAGTAGAAATAAAGTGTTAAGTGTTAATTAGTGTTCAAATAAAGTAACTAAAAACTGTGGCAGTACTTTATTTACTTTTTGGTTTACATCTTTTCAATTCAGGCATAGTTTTTGTTGAAGTTGAATCATTTTTCTTTTTAACGTAATTTTTTAAAAACATGTTTGTCATTGGTTTTATTAATAATTTTCAAATTTGATCTTCACTATGGCATATGCCATTATGCCCCAAAAAATGTCCTCTAGTTTAGTTATAGCATTGAATATTAATGCTTTAAAAATTTGACGTTTATTTTGTTTTAAAAATTCGTCTTCTTTATCAAATAACTTTTTTATTATAATATAGGCATATATGATGCAATTTTGACGACTTCATCACCTGGGTAACAAAGTCCTCCCCTAGATGTTGCCGATATGAGGCTAAAGTTAATATTGGAGGACTCTCCGTCCAACTCATTTGAACTTAAAAATGTTTTGCAATATTTATTTATTTGTTTATATGCATACTTTAAAAAATTGGCATAAATTGGCATCATTCTGCTCCAACCTTGAGTCCGTGCTGAAACTGGAACACATGGTTTTTAGAGTCCTTGGAGATGGCAAAGTTAATTTACCCGAGCTTCTCAAAAACTTATACGCACGTGGGGATATTGAATGAAGCAAACAAGCAAACAGATAGGACTCACAAGTATATCTGAGCCTGTTTTTTGTGGAAATGTTCAAAAGATTAATTTGCTCTTTCAAAAACTCAATCATATCTGACTTTTCAGATTTGTATGGCCACTGCACTGACTCTAAGATGTCCGAAACTAAGAGAAGCTTACCTTTGTTGTCCACATTAAAATTATCATCTTTATTTTCATTGTCTATCAAAAATATTTTGGATTCATGAAGCACTTTATTTAAAGTAATAATATCCTCGACCCGCACTGGTAGTTTTATAACACTCTTGTCTGAACACAATATTTTTTTAACGAACACATTGCCCAAAAACACTTGAATGTTCAAGTCTTCTGACAGAAACACAGACACTTTCACACTTGGGTACCCTTCAGCGGGTCCATTTAAATTAAAAAAAAAACACAAGTTTGTTCTTCCTTTTCCTTTCAACCATCCATCCTCAAGTTCGTTCATTTTGATGTCAGCTTCATGTAGCGAAGTAAAAGATATTGCTTTATTGTAGGTAGTTGCTACATCCAAACTTTCAGCAATAGCCCTTTCCATTTCCCGGCATTCGATCTTTCTGTGTTTAGTGTCTGGACATTCTCGGAGAGGGACATCATCGTTACTTGAGTATGAAGGGCATCCAGTAGCTTACTTGGAATAGCACCTATAACAAACAGGATTGTCTCAATAACAAGAAAGGAAGAGCCCTGTTAAGCAGATGTGCACTGAGAAAATTGCATTAACTAAGCACATGGGTTGATCTTTTTTAGTAGTCACTACTAAAAAAAATAGTTACTACAACCAGTCTGATCTTGTTGTTGCAATAATTTTAAATTAGTTGAACTTTATAGATTATTATAACTGACATGAGTTCTGATTATTACAAATTTTTGTTAAAAGATAGATAACTATTATTCTGGCTGTGGCAACATGTGTTATATGTGTGATTAAGCGAGTTAAATAAAAAATACCAAAAATATTATTAAAAAATTAGTTGCAATAACTTGGTTCCCACAACTAGTAGTCTAGTTATTCCTTCGTGGTATATACAAAGACCCTTACATAATAAGACAGTAAGTGTTAATTTTTTTCTCATATTTCTAGATACTTATACCTACATACATATCTCAAAATAAAAATATTATAATCCTGTTGTCTTATATGAGGTTCAGTTTGGTTAGCAAGCATTTCTGATTAAAAAAAAAGTTTGCTATTATGTTTTCTTTTGTTAACCCAAAATGTTCCATGTCATAACGAAGCTCCTTAGTTGCAACAAATTTAACTAGCAAAATTAGTTGTCATTGATAATTATACTGGTTACACCAAAACAAAATTATAGCTTATATAACTACTTCTGTTTGTGTATTAACTAGAAATATTGGTTACAACTAGAAAGCTTAGTTAAACTGACTAAAATAATTTGTTGTAACGCCTATTATAGAAATAGGAAATTTGAATTTAAAGTGTAGGTGCTGTAACTATCTTTTGTAGCTTAGACAACTATAACTGGGTTAAGATATAAATGTTTGCAGTTAACTAATTCATATTTTCTTTCATAACTAACTTATTGACCTGTCATCTATGTTATCTACACTCTTTAGTTATAGTTACTAAATTTTTAGTTTGGGTTAGTAGCTTATTTTTTTTCTCAATGTACCTACCTTCTACTAATCTTGGCAATTTCAGAGAAGCCTCTAATATTTCTCCAGTAGATTCATTTGTAAACGTGGTTTTTCTCTGAATCAAATCATTTTGAAAGTGTAGTTCACATACCTGAAATAATAATGCATGACGTGTTGATATTAGCAGAATAATAAATAATAGATACGTGGGCCAGGATTATCCAAGTTCTTAATTTGTAATTCTTAATTGGTAATTCATAACTCGTAAGAAGTTAAATACGTGTTTATTCAATTTCTAATTTTTTTTACAAAATTGGATAAATGTTGTCATTATAAAGCACATATTTAACTTCTTACAAATTAGGAACTTGGGTAATCCTGCCCATATTTTAAACATCACTATAGTACCTAATAGGTAATATATGTACCTATATTAAATATTTTGATTGCTTACTCTGCTACTATGACTAGGTGTAAACTGTTCTCTTTTTATTGCAAGAATCCATTTTCTCTTTAACTCCAAATCTTTTGGAAATCGAAATGTAGCAACTTTAGGCCCATTGTCGTATTTCCCTTTACACTTGGGGACACAGCACCGATAAGGCATTGTCTAATGGCAAAATTACTTAAAATTACACAACAGATAGGCTCCTAAACTAGAATGTTTATTGTCCAAAAACCTATCCGAAATCACTTAAATTTATTTTAACGGAGTCAATCTCCCACAAGAAACTGTTGCAAAATATAATTATAATAACTGCAAGTTGTAAAATAATCGAATAAATGAAAAACCGAGTGAAAATACTACTTCCAAACAAATAAGTCAACGATCTATGTGGTCTACCTGTGATGACTCATCCTTGCCCAAAACTGCCTGCTTCATGGCCTTGTCTATAAGGTGGCCGTGGCGTAACTCGATGGCTACATGTTCAATGCGAGAGTCGATGCGATTTTTCCTTTTATATCTCAGCGACCTATGCACCAGACAGGCCACTCCTCCTCCGCGGGCACGCCTATCGAAGCGCTCGACGGTATACCCGCGGACTTTGAGCAAAAAGTCTTAGGGCAAAAAAGTTTCGAGCAGAAAAACAACCTGAAAGTTGGAATTATACAAAAAATGCTTGAATTCGCCGATTTTCTGTCTAATACCGTTACAATTCCATGATAGAACATTTATGACATACATTGGAAATCAAATCATCAGTTATATATTATACTTGTAAATTTCAGTTGAAAAGAATTGAATTGTTCCCTGCATCACACGAGCCTTGTCGCCGTTGCATGCTTTTAGCATTGAACAAAACTCGTCCAATGCAAAGAACAATTCCGAGACATTTACGAGCGAGTTAATCTCGTTTACCACATTATGCAAGTTCGAAAACTGATCAGTTACGTTACTAGTAAGAGTGCCTACCTTGCTTTGATGCGTGTCTGTTTGAGCTTGCGGGAGGGCGGCTCTTAGAGTGTTTGGGAAATCACTCTCATAGTTTCCCTGGGGGGCGCTGTTGGGGTGGGCGCTTTTCCTGGGGTTGGGGTGGGGGTTGGGGTCTTGTTTTTATACCCCGGCCTTGGTTCAGACGACTTTGCTCCTGCCAGGCCGGCGTGGCGGGCAAGGGTGCAGGAACAAGCTTCTTGGGGGCAGGTTTATTACTTGTTGCATTTTGAAGTTGGTTTAACTTAAACACGTAAACCGGGCACTCTGGGTTTATGGCTCTGTGAGGGCCTCCACAATTAGCACATTTAATGATCTCTGAAGTGCAAGAAGTGATTTCGTGCCCTTGGGCACACTTGGAGCATTTGAAGTCACGTTTACAATATGACATTGAAGGTCCATGGCCCTGGCAACGGCGGCATTGCATGATTGGTTTCGTGCTACGTCGATTTTCCCAGGTGACCTTGATGTTCATTAGGGTCCTTATGTCTTGTTGCACTTTCCTGAGAGTGATATATGCATCAAGGACAACTAAATAGAGGGGCACATACGTCTTCTTCATTTCGAAGACGTTTTTTGCATTGTAGTCATACTCCTCTAGTAGTTGCCTTTTTATTTCGGCTATAGGGATGTCCCCGTCTAGCCCCCTGAGTACATAGGCTCTTGTTTTCAGGTGCTTTTCAGCGTAAGAGTGATACTTCATGTTTTCGTTATCACAATTACGCTTGAAGACCTGCCAATCTTTGTCGCTTTCCATGTAGATTATAGTACTGTTTTTGGCGTACTTAATCTGAAATTTAGAAATATGCATCCTTTGCATATCTTCCTGCAATTTGCGGTGGCTATTGATTTTGCCCTGTAGAACGATAGGGGGTGGCGGCCCGGGTTTGATTTTGATAGAGACTTGTGCCTTTTTTTTCAATCTAGCACTCGTCCTGCTGGCAGTCTTTTTTGTCACGTCCTGGTTTGACACGATACTGCTGTCATCTTCAAGGTCGGATAGGGCCTCGTATCTATTACTGGTGGATACTGAGGGCCCTCCGAAGGCAAGGTTAACAATTTTAATGCTTTTCTTCAGCCCTATAGTCTTGTAGGGTGTTTTAAATTAAAGGGTTCAGTCTCATTGTTGACTATCAGGGTCGCAGAATTATCTGCGGATTTGTCGCTTGTAATTGTTGCTTCGAGAGGGGTATTTGCCGGTCTCTTTCTGCATCCTCGTTTGTTACTTCCATGTCAGACGAATCCTCCTTTACTCTTTTTAATAAGAGTCCTGCCAGTGTCGATTTTCGATTTAATGTCCTTTTTTAATATAGAGGACGATGGCTTAAGTTGATGTTGGGCTTTCAGGTGATCGATTGCTTTATTAAGCTGCGGGATTAGAACCGCAGTGCTTTTACCTGTTATGCTAGAAAGATCTTGGTAGCTTTTGGCACATTCGGTTTTGTCTATTATCCTGTCATTGGGAACAGTCGAACGGCTGTCCTCAGACTTTAAGGATGAGCAATCGTCATCCTGATCCATTTTTTGTCCTAGAGAGACCGAAGGTCCGTCCCCGGCGACTAAAAAATTGCTAATATTTAGCTCACTAGGGCCTTTACTGGTAACTATTAACGTTAGAAGCAAGCCAGACAACAAAGCAATTAAGCAAGGAATCGTAAATCAAAAGAGATTAGAAAACCGTAGTGCACTTTCCTGGGTACACAGTCCAGTCCGATCAGGTACGAGCTTACCGGTTTCTTTTCAGATCTACTTACTACATTCATATAAGTTTCTAAAATTTGCAATTTTAGCTAATTCATCACTACTTTGAACGCGAGACTGACTAGACTAGACTAACGACAGGAATCAACTGCAGTAACCCTGAATACAGCAAGCATAATAAACATGTTTTCCGTATTCGGGGGGAGATTATTTGCCGACATCCCTTAAAGGTTAGATTAGGTTACTCTCGCTGCAAGCACAATATGCTAGACATCCGATATGTTTAGAACTACTACAAAAAGCAGATCAATTTTGAGGCAAAAACTTTTCCATGATTATTGACCTATGTTTTTTTTAAATGTGCCCAATTGACATAACAATAATTTTCCAATTGCTACTTTTTGCAGAAACGAAAGAAGTGTTCGATAGCAAACCAAGAAAAGAAAGGACCGCTTTTACCAAAACCCAAATTCGGGAGCTGGAAAAGGAATTTCTCAGATCAAATTATTTAACGAGACTTCGAAGATACGAAATAGCTGTGGCTTTAGACTTATCTGAAAGACAAGTAAGTTAATTATATTAGTCATTTCATTAAATAAGCAAATCAAATATAATAAACCAACAAAAGATAGGAGACATATACTCACCTGGCAATTTTCCCATTTGCCCTACCAAAAAAAAAAACGAAAAACAGGCATTTATATAGATTTTTGGAAGAAGCCAATTCTATAGTTTAAAATATTGTCAGCTGTCAATTGAACAGTTTTTAATTAGTTTAAATTGATTCAAAAATAACTCCAATTTGTACTAGTTCGTCAAGAGAGAACCTTCAAATAAAATAATTTTATACTATAAAAATATAAAAATTAATTGAACTTGACGTTTCAAGAAATAATCCCGAATCGCCTCTAAAGTTAAATTATTTTGCCTAAGAAAAATTCAGGAAAATGTACAATAGCACCTATCATATGCCCTACTAAAATAAAATAACTTAGTATTGGAATATAATAAATGTTTGTTGTATACTATAAAAGTAACACGATACCATTCCCGCTATCTTAGAGCACCAACAACCCCAAGAGCTTTAATTTTAATTACCTTAAGAGTTAGAAAAAAGTTTAAATTACAAAATTATAGTTATTTGTTTTACTAGGCAGCAAAGTAGTAGATTGACTGCCGCGGCTGATAGTTCATAGCCGAGCGTAGCGAGGCTAGGAATTCAGCTAGGCAGTCAATCTACTTTGCTGCCGAGTTGAACATATAATTTTTTCTCCGATTGTTTATAATGATATATGTATATTGTATATTTGCAAATTATTACAATTCCCACAATCTTTTTATTTTTCCTGTAGTGATAAATTAAGACAAAATTTGATAGAAATCGCAATTGTTGGAACGGTTGGTTGCTATGGAAATGTATATGTCCATAATAATTATAGTTTGACAACTTATGTCAGACGTTTTATTCCCATGGAGACTAATCACTTTGCTGCCTAGGCAGCAAAGTACTTACTTTGCTGCCTGGACATAAAAAGTAATACTTTGCTGATTGATATGGGTCTGCAAAATTAATATTTGCTGTCAATCGGAGAAAATAGTATATTATTTTATATGGAGGAAAAGTGATACTTTTCATGGCGCGCTCGTGTTTAACAGCCGAACGGAGTGAGGCTGGTAATAGAGAGCAAGCCATGAAAAGTAACTTTTCCTCCAAATAAAATATGCTGCTTTTTCTTCAAATGTCGACAAATTAATGCAAAAAGTCTCTTTTTAATAGTAATAATATCTAATTATTATTAAAGATAAATGGGTACGCAAGGCGGCTTAGACCACGGTCGTAGGTGGCCTTGCTTAGACCGGTGTCGGTGAATATAATGTAACATAAAGCTGTCAGTGGACACTGTCAACAATAATTATATTTTCAAAATTGCGTCTTCGATTGCGTTTTAATTCCGTATTGATAAGCAGTTATTGAGTAAGCAGGGCCGGATTAACCATTGAAGAGGCCCTAGGCTAAAAAAAATCTTAGGGCCCCATTTCCAGAGCATTCATCATATTTTATGGTAGGGTAGACATTTTTTTTGATAAATTAAAATGTGAAACAGAAACAAAAATAGTTTTTAAAGATATATAATAATATCTTGATTTAAAAAATACGTTTTTATTTTAAAAAAAGACATAAAAAATCAAAGAATATTTTAAAACATTTTCGTTAAAAAAAAAAGAATATAATTAGATAGGGTTGGATACTCAAATGAATGCTCGTTTTCGTGATTTTTGGGTCGCATAACTCTCAATAATATTTTCAGTAGGAATTTTATTGAAAATTTTGTTATCATGCTTTTGTAGATCTATTACTACGATCTTTATACGAGAGGACCTTCTTGAACATCTCAAATTTGTAATTTGTAGTAATTTTGATACTATGTTACTAGTGTAATTGTTATACTATGTTGGTAGAGGGAGATTTTGAGTTTTCACTAACTTATAATAAGGAATTTAATGTTTATTTTTTGTGCGTATATAGGTAAAGCTCAAGTCATAATATTGAACAGTTTTTAAAAAGACTGGAAACTTTATTATTTTAATTTTCACCTACTTCAAAAATTATAATAACAGGGGATCTAAATAATGACTATTGTGATATAAATTCGAGACATACTAGTGATCTACTGGATTTATTTAAGTCTTTGAATTTTAAGCTTCTGGTGGATGGCCCAACCCGCATTACTGCAAGCTCTAGCACTCTAATAGATTAGTTTTGTTTAAATGTTTATGAAAATGTTGAGTGTGAAGCCCCTGTTCTGCCATCAGGTTTGTCTGTTCATGAAGCTATCATAACACAAGTAGAATTTGAAATTATAAAAAGGGAAAAATAATAAAAGAATGAGGATATACAGCGAAGGTAACTTTAAGAGATTTGTGCATCAAGGCTAGGAGACTGATTGGGTATCAATAATTGAAATCTCTGATGCTCCGAACAATTTTAATACAAAATTAGTTTATATGTTTAACAAAAATTTCCCCCTGAAATTTATAAAACTCAAAAGCAAAAAACCATGGATTACTAGAGAAAAAATTTCAGAGTATTGCATACAATTAGAAAGTTTTTCCCCACACCGTTTATAATGACATACTTCAATAAATATAAAATGGTCTACAGAAAATTAATAAATCTTGCAAAAAAAAATATTATAATGGTAGAATTGATAAGGCTAAAAATAAACCAAAGGAAATATGGAGCTTGGTAAATGATTTGAGAGGTACTAATACCAGCTCTAATGGCAATCTTGATATTGATGTGAACGGTTTTAATTACTTTTATTGTTCCATTGCAGAAAATTTGACATGTCATATTTCATCAAACATTGATCCTCTGACTTACCTGCGAAATATTTCTTTTACTCTTTTCATCTGTTTCCCACTAATTACAACCTACAAATATTCAAGAACCGTGTCAATCAACATCTTCGCACACACACCGCTCGTCGAGCGCCATAGGATTTCCCTTTAGTGTGTGTGCCACTGCCATAAAAAAAAACAGATATTAATGAAATTAAAAGAATATTCAGTCAAACACAAAATAAAAGCTCTTCAGGTATGGACAACATTTCATTAAAAGTATTTAATTGGTTGCCTGATTATGTACTAAGTGCTCTTGTGATAAATCAGTCCTTGACACCGGGCATTTTTCCTGATTGCCTAAAAACTGCCTTGGTAATGCCACTATTTAAGAATGGTAATGTTTTGTATCCATCTTGTTATCGCCCCATTTCACTTCTGCCAACATTGTCAAAAATAATTGAAATAATCTTTAAATCGAGAATGGTCGACTACCTTCAAAAATACAAATTGCTGAATGCCTCACAATTTGGATTTCAGAACAACAAGGGTACCTGTGATGCAATGCTTAACTTCCTTGAAAGGGTGTATCTTGGACTCAATCAGGGAGAGATGGTCGCAGCAGTGTTTTGCAATTTTTTAACGGCTTTTGATTGTGTGGGTCGGGGAATATTGCTGCGGAAGCTTTTCCATTATGGTTTTAGAGGTAGGCCTTTGAAATGGTTATAATCATACTTGACTAATAGGAAACAATACATTAAATGATTAAATGGTTTGTCATCAGATCAGAGCATTGAGCATGGGGTTCCTCAAGGCTCAGTGCTCGGTCCGCTTTTGTTTCTTATATGCATCAATGACCTAGCATCCATCAGCATTAATGGATCATTTACATTATTTATTGGTGATACATTAATATTATGGCTAGGAACAGATAATGATATTTTGAGGGATACCATCAATCACGACATTGGGGCAGTTATGGACTGGTGCGATAGCAACAGGCTAGTGTTTAATATATCTAAAACCAACATTTTATCATTTAAGTGTCCTGTGATGGATGTGACCCTCAATGATATTCCAATAAATAGTAAAGAAAACTATAAATTTCTTGGTTTGATTATTGATACCAAATTAAAATTTGAGGATCACATACATAATATGAGGAAAAAATTAGCTTCTCCAATGCTACGCTATAAGGGTTGTGAGAAATTATTTGGGTCAGGATTTGACTAGGAGAATATACTTTGCCTTGGTGGAATCTCATTTAAGTTATGGTATTCAATTTACCAGCAGTCAGCTCATTCAGCCTATTTTTGTACTTCAAAAGAGGGCCATGCGATACTTGTATGGGGTTGGTCCCAAAGAGCATTGTAGACCTCTGTTTGTTCATGAGAGGATTCTGACATTGACCTGCATATTTATTCTTATGACAGTGAATATGGTTCACATAAAATATAAGTCATTGGGTAACAGTGCTGCAAGAGTTACCAGATTCAACAACGATAACTTAGGCCTGCTTATACCAAGGTATGCTTTAACGAAAAAATCATTATAGATTTTTTCGTTAAAGCATACCTATGAAGGTATTAGAATGTTTAATGACTTGCCTCTGGAACTTAAAAACTTGCAATGTTCTAAATATTTCAATAAGGGAGTGAAGAATCTTTTACTAAGCAAGGCATATTATTCTCCTGATGAATTATTTACTGACAGACTATAATGCCAATTTTATTTATTTTATTGAAATTTTGTTAATACTGTGTATATTTTAATAGCCCTGTCGCATTTTATTGATATTTTTGTGTATAATTTAAGTGTATTGTGTATTATGTATTTTATTGTTTGTCTGTCTACTATACTTTGTTTTTTTTTGTAGTTATTTTATTCAAACTCTTGTTGAGAACTGCTCTATATTAGTCGAGATATTAGTGTTAGTACGGACTTTTCTTTTATTTAACCACTTTATTTTTTCAGCTTTGTCAATGAGGGTCACAACAATAAAGCATTTTTTTTTGAAGATCGTGTTCTATAGCCAACAAAGAAAGTTGATTAGTTTTTCATCACCCAATGAATTTCTTTTATGACTTTTTGCCCTTTCTAATGTAGAAAATGATCTCTCCCAACTACAGTTAGTTCCTGCCATGGTTAAAAATATCCTTAACGCAATATCCACGTTTGAAAAACTAATGGTAATTTCGGAATTAATTTCTGAGATAAAATATTTGAAACGAATACATTCGGCTCCTAAACTTTGGTATAAATCATTTGGATAGTGCTCTTGGAGCACATTTGCCTGTAATATAATATTCTCTTCAGAATAATTTTCTAAATATAAAAATCCAGACATATTTAAAACGTTAAGATAAGCAGTTTGTCGCTTCTTGACTTCGCCAAGAATGTTATCGATTATAACATAAAAAGTATTTATGAGCATATTATATCTACCACTGAATTCAACTTCACCCTCTTTATTTTCGTCAAATTGTAGTTTTTTGTAGCTTTTTTGTTTGTTTGTTGTTTTTTGCCACATTCTTCGTAACATGCAAAACGTTCGCGTTGTTTTAAAACATGTTTAATAAGTGAATCATACAAAATAACTGCTAAGGAAACATGGATGTCAGTAGCTTGTAATGATTTGCTAACCTTATTGGACTCTGTTAAAATATCGTCCCATAATTGTAACAAAATCCCAACTTCCAAGTCCTCGAACCGATTTTTAATTCCTTTTGCTTGAACTGTTGTACTATTGGGCTGTGTAATATCGTTTTCGATGACTTCTAATGATTCTTTAAACGCAGAAAACCCTAAAATAATTGCTTTACAAGAATCCGTGCGAGCAGACCATCGAGTAACAGATAATTTTTTTGAAACGAGAGCATTGGGGCATTCCTATATGTGGAAGTTGAAAAAAAAATTATAAATTTCTTCTAAGAACATAAAAAACAAAAATGAAATACGTAGCATTATTACAACACTCAGCAGCACAAGTTCCTACCAAGTTAAGAGAGTAATGAGAGCTTGCAATCCTGAATGTTCACCGGACATATTATTGGCATTGTCATAAGACTGTCCCCTACAGTCTTGAATATTTATTTTTGCTTAATTAATTTGGGATTCAAGATTCAAGGGCCCCCGCAAGTCCAGGGCCCCTAGGCTGTAGCCTACTTAGCCTATTGGGTAATACGGCCCTGTGAGTAAGTTCGATTAAATAATAACCAATTAGTTCCTAAATTAGTGATTTTTAGAAATGCAGTCACACATTGAGTGATAAATACAAATTTTAGTTTAATAACTCTTGAGTTGTTGACGTTTATTTTGACGTTTGTTTGTATTGTATCTATGTTGCTATGACAACACTTTTACCTCCGCCGGCGGAAAAGTGAAAAGTAAAGCTCCGGCGGAGGAAAAACGAAACTTCACTGCCGCCTACACAGTCGAGTAATGATGGATTTACTGACGTTTGAAGAAAAAAGTATTTTCCCTACCCTAAACCATAGAGCTTTAATTTTAAGAGTAAGAAAAAAGTTTAAATTACAAATCTAAAATATTACCCTAATGATTCGAATTTGTCATTAGATAAAACAAATAAACTTCGTTTATTTGATTAATAAAAAGTTGTGTTTTTAAGTGGAACTCACTGAATACTATAGTATTTTTAGATAAATTCTAGAAAAATAGCTGAAGGGCATCTTACATGAAATGGATCTCAAATTAACCGAAAAATCAAAAATTTCAAAATCTACAGGGTGTCCATTAAAAAAACATCTTGCTGTTGTTAATCAAATTTATGTTCCTCTGTTTTAATTGATTTATCTGACGGTTTAGCAAAAATACTTTTAGTTTTGCAATTTAACTTTTTTTTCACTCTTAGAATTAAAGAACTAGTGGTTCTCCAAAATATATAGATCAACCCTATACAGAACGAACTTTAAAATTTAAAATGTAAATAATTATCATTAATCTTATTATAATTAATAACACATTTTTGAACTTCCAACGTTGTGAAAATGTTATTATACAGGGGGTCAAAAACAAGGTATATTAATTACCCACTTAAAGTACACATTTATTAAAAATAATAATATAAATTACTAGACAATTCAAGAAAACCAAGTGAATTCTTAGGTTAACTTTGTAACTAAATATTATCTTGTCTTAAAGCATCTTACTGTCTACAGGGTGTAAGAGAGAGGTACAGATTTTTCACGAGTTTATACGCAATCAAAATGCAACAACAGCAATATTCGATCAATATCAAATATTGTCATGACCATTGACACTTCATAGTTACTATTTACATAGTAAATTTTTAAAACTAAAGACGTTATTTTTTTGTTATTATGACTGGTCGTAGAAAAAATAGTGTATGTAGCTCAGCTCACATTTAATGGCTATTAAGACACTCGCATTCATTACGACATCGACAATCGAAAAGACTGGAAATAGTATCGCTAGTATTATAACTCCCTCTGCTTTATGCACGAAATGCTGTTACTCAGCAAAAATGCAAACATTCATTTTTCAATCAATTACCTTTGATAGGTAAGGGGGCTCTTGGTATGAAATTAGAAGGATCTGTGGCATAGCCAAAAGACACCACAACATTACCCTTTAGGATATTGGCCCTCAAGAACGAAAGTTCATTCACCCCACAGTTCCGTTATGGATCTTAATTAAACCAATAGGAACGCACAAAAGTGGCAGTTAATGGAATTTATGAAATTTGAAAAATGTAAAAACTTAAAAACAAAGCCAGTAACTTTTTCTGCTAGATTAGAACTGATTTTGGGCATGCCTTGGGTTAGTTTGCGTTAGATTTAGTCGGTTGCGCCCCCGAAGCGAGCGAAGCAAGAGAAGTGCCATGCGTTTTCCCTCGCTTATTTAGCTCCGCCCATTAACTGTCACTTCCTGTCACTGTGCATTCCTATTGGTTTAATTAAGACCCTTAACGGAACTGTGGGATGGATGTACTCTCGCCTCTCTACAAATGATCTGTTAGCAGCTTCACACATACAGTCCAATGCAGCAGAATATAATTCCAAGACAAGTCATCCATACTAGAAAAGCACTTGTTTTTTATGTTCGACAGAATGCTCCTGAGTTCAAACAAGTAACAAGTCAGTTGGTTAGAGGAAAGCTTATTCAAGGACACTCCAGACATAGGTACCCTTAATCCGTTCGGATGTTTTCACCGATTAGACAGTAATAATATATAATTTTATTACTAACAGCACTGCCTTGAAAATCAATACTTATTGACCAACAATATTTGTATTTATCAATCTTTGAGAGTAATAGAGCCTCTTTGCCAACTTCACCACCCTTCTATAGATAAAACTGTAATTATTAAAATATGACAATAAAACTGATTATCAACCAAGAACTTCCTCAGAGAGTGAAGACCTCTCATGTTTCCCGCAGAAACCTTTATGGCTTTTATGGGCCACTATTTTTTGGGCCTTCTGTTCAATTTAACAAGCGGAAAAGCAAAGTTAAATTTATATACTAATGGAAATCTTCCAGCAGATTATTACTTAAAACTTAAAACTATATCACCCGAAGTATTTTTACAGCGATTGTGGGAGACTAAAATATTTTCTAGGGTAAATTTTTCACATTTTGCAGTAGATTTTAGGCCCAAAATTTGTCCATGGTCAAAAAGTACGGCATTTCGCACACCGCAAGAGACATTTGCTATATTAGAACATAAATAATCTAGAAAATCTGTTAAACCTAGTCGGTTTCTCAACATGTATAACTAGCATTCGAATTAAAAGAATCCATCAAGTTTTGATAGGATTACCTAGTAACATTTGTTTAGTACTTAGGTAAATCTACATTAAAATTCCCAGACAAAATTATGGATGAACGAGAGAGCAACTGAATTATCAAAGCTTCTAAACTAATTACAAATGCATTTTGAGAAACTGAGGAGGAACGATAAATACAAATTATATTAATTAACGATTACGGAACCTGAAAGATTCCGGAACGGTTTCACGATGATTTCTTATCGATGGTCACTCTATCTTCGGGACTGGGGACTCCCAGTTCCCTGTAATTGAACATTAATGTTGAATTAAACGGTATCGTGAAACAACGGCGAGAATTGATTGCAAGGATTAAGGGTGAGAGCCACAGATAGAGATGAGACGAGAGAACACTTATAGTCAGAGACTCTGTGGGTGAAAACATAGAAATCGTAAATTCAGACGAGCGGTCTGTGTGCGAAGATGTTGATTGACACGGTTCTTGAATAGTTGTAGGTTGCAATTAGGGGAAAACAGATGTCCTGGGAGTGAGTTCCACAATGATGCAGTGCGCCAGACAAAGGAGTTCTTGTAAAGCGATGTTCTTGGT
This sequence comes from Pissodes strobi, assembly GCA_016904865.1. Lineage (NCBI taxonomy): Eukaryota > Metazoa > Arthropoda > Insecta > Coleoptera > Curculionidae > Pissodes > Pissodes strobi. The sequence continues at coordinate 13,381 of MU185834.1, read as the reverse complement.
GTTTCCAGTTGTACGACGAACTGGTGCGCATTTGCCGTCTGTCGTGACTGAGGGAGGGATGAGACGGGCCAAATCCTGGGAACATCTGCCGTGAAAGTATCTGTAAAACAGGGACATCTCGGCCACATGTCTGCGGTGTTCCAGACTATCCAGATTCCGGGTTAACTCCGGATCGCCGAGAAGACGCACAGCTATCTTCTGAACGGAATCCAGCAGCTGTAGGGTGTGCTTTGGTGCGGCACCCCAGATGTGTGAGCAATATTCTAAGCACGGTCTTATTTGCGCTTTGCAGAGCAAGAGCAACTACTACGATGTATAAAGTTTTTTGTTGCGAAATAGCGCACCAAGCCTCTGGGAGGCTGATTTTGCGATGTTAGCAACGTGGTCATGCCAGGACATATTGTTGACCGAGACACCCAGCAATCCGATTGACGAGGATGAAGGAATGGTCGATCCTGCCATAATGATGTCAGGGCCCGCCGTATTGGCCGTCTTGGTAAACGTGGCTGCTTGGGTCTTTGCTGCACTGGACTGGACCAAGTTTCTATCGCCCCAAGTTTGAACTTTCTCCAGGTCTTGATTAATTGCTGTAATCTGCTCCTGTCTGCTGTGATAATTTGGGAAACAAGGGCAATGTCATCTGCAAAATTCTAAACAGGATTATTCGTTTCGGTTAGCAGGTCATTGATATAGATGAGGAACAGAATTGGTGAAAGTACTACGCCCTGAGGTACGCCCGCGTTAATGGTGAATGTGTCTGAGATGTGTCCATCAACTGCAACGTGCAGAGATCGGTTCTTAAGGAAACTGGCAAGCCAGCTGCAGAAAGAGGCTGGCAGTCCGAAGGACGGCAGTTTGTTGAACAGTCCGTCATGCCAAACAAAGCCGTATTGATTATCGCTGATTATTCTGTTGTTCTCGAGGTACTTGAGTAGTTGCTGATTGACTACACGTTCCATGACTTTGGAGATTATTGGAAGTAAGGCAATTGGGCGATAGTTTGAGGGCGTGATTTTCTTGCGTCTTTTTGGAACAGGTTGCACTCGAGCGACTTTCCAAGAAGATGGGTAAATCCTTTTTCCGTAAGACAGAGAAAAAAACCTGGAAAAAACTGGTGTTAGTTCGTTGGCGCAGTTCTTTAGCACGATGGCAGGTATTCCGTCTGGTCCTGGATGCCTTTTGCGTATTCTTTAAGGATTTTACGAATATCACGGTGATGAAACTTGACTTCTGCCATGGTGGTGTTGATGTTCCATATAGTGGG
>MU185834.1:0-12107 GCA_016904865.1 Pissodes strobi | reverse complement strand
CGTAATCAAACTGCTCTCACCAGTTTGACGTTCCTGTGAAAAGTATATTTTCACACGGCATGTGAAACTAAAAAGTATATTTTTCGAGATTAATAAATACTTACTATATATTCGTTGGCGTTGTGAAAATTAATATAAATAATATGTTTAACTGTATTTTGTTAAATATAAAAATCACCGATACGTCTTATTGTTTTTTGTCTGTTTTGGTTATAAATATTATCTTATTCTTTTGTTATCTGTATTATCTTGCATTGCACATTTGAAATTTTATTATTGGAGAGCGTGAATCAGAGAAATAAATATATTGTTTACCAACAATATTATACGAAATCGTAATTGCGAATTAATGTCTCAAATTCTGTTGTTTTGCAACCAATTTTCAAATAAATAGCTGAGAAAATTGTTCTGGGTTCTCAGCTAAAAGTCTTGGTGGCATGTTCATATTATCGGATGATGCTTACTCGAAAACATTTGAAATAGCAGCAGAACGAATACGCGACCTATTAGATGCGTGTGATTGCTAAGAGGCGTATTCGATTCACCACTTTGGGTCTATTCAGATCGATGTAACTGAACTTTATTGAACTGATTCGTGTTCGATTGTAAAAATATCACTTTGTCCCCACTACCTAAAAAATGACCCAGCTCACCTGTAAGTGAGCCGAAAATGGACCGGGATCACTTAGATCAGTTCAGTAGTTCAGGTAAAAGATGGCATTAAAATGTCAATTGTCAATCGGCTTTTTTGAATTAATTGTTTTCATAATTTCATTTGACCTTGGCTCACTGAACTGAAATATCAGTTCAGTTTCAGTTCATTTTGAACTAATCTCCAGTCTCAATCGAATACGGCTATCGACTGCAATATCGGTCGTCTATTAAGTTTGGATAAGTTCTGATGTGTCGCCAAAAATGCATTATATTTATCTGTCATCTATTTTACAGTAAACGAATTAATCGGGCGATTGGCTTTTAAAAGACAGAAAGTAAAACTAACCCAAACGGGCAAATTGTATCAAGGGCCTCTACTTTAAACTTTGATCATTTTAATCGCTCGTTAAAATAATCAGTGTTTTGAATATGTCAATGTCAGAACATAATATTAATAGAAGTGTTCCTTCGGCGATTCTTACTTGAAAAAGTAAAGAATGCATAGAGGAAACGGAATATTTGCCTAAGTAATATTCATAATGGCAATAAACCCTTTGTCTTATTCTATGACAAATTGTACAAGAAACCTATTTATAGACTATGCCATACAAATGGGATGATATTGAGTACAACGCATAAAAATTGTGCGATCTGTACAAACAACGTTACTTTTAAAGCAACCACATAATATTTTCGCCCATAAAATTCAAATAAAAAAAATTATACGCGTAAGACGTACAAAGAGGATCTCGAAGTAGATTCCAATATAGCTGCATGTCTGTCAACCAGATCTTACTTTTACCTTATTTTGCCTCATTGTATTGCCTAAACTGGAACCCAAAATTATATTAAATTCTCAATATATGAATAACGATAACGATTGCATATTTTTTTACAGGTTAAAGTCTGGTTCCAAAACAGAAGGATGAAGTGGAAAAGAACGAAAACTGGAGACAAATTTGTTACTAAGAAAATATGCAGAATGAAAAAAGTATTAACAAAGTAAAATGTGTATATTATGGGCCATGTAATGAAGAAATATTTGAAATTTTTTTTATTGCACAGAGCAGAGGCTATGTCTACTAAAATATTCCGTGACCCGTTTAGGTGAACACCTTTTCAAATTGCTTTTAGAATACTCAATGTCAAATATTTGAATATTGCTGGCATTTTCGGCTAAGCGTGAAGTTAAATAAAAAATAAAATGCAGTAGAATTATTCTTACCGTAAACAAAACTAGCGTTATCCGCTAAGATATCAATTAAATTTAACCCATTGTTTTTCTTTATTTGATATTTGGATAGCTCATATAAAAACTGGATAAACTTTTTTCATTATTTATTCATTTAATAATTGACATGTGTATTCCGTTGAGCCGCTTACGTGAAACGGACACTTTGTATGCAGAATATAGAACTCTCATATAGGTTTATAGATTAAAATACAGTTATCACTATTTACTTAACGTATGTACATATATAAATTAAACAAATATAAATAACGAATATATGTTTTATTTAAACATCTTTCGCAAGGCATCCAGTAGCGGATATAAAATCCTATAGGGTAGGTACCAAATAGGTTTTCTTCTAGACAACTCGATACTTTTTATTTAAGGATATTCTGATAAAATCTTCTGCCGATCTTTCAACGAGGTACATGTTCTAACGGAGACGGCATGAGATGTGAAGGAATTTTGAGAATCGGCACTATGGCAATTCACAAGCGCGAATGCAAAGAATAATCGAAACGATCTAAATATTGGCATGAAAAACACCTGCGATATCGATGAAACTCTTAAGGTATGGTTTCGGTAGAACTGCTGGCAGTAACGTTTGGCCGCGACGTCTGGCAGTCAGGCACCGATCTTTAGGAAAATAATATATTTGTTTTCGCTAGAGCGTCCGAAACGCCGCGGCTGAACGGCTCGCAGTTGACTGCTGCGCCAGGGTTGCCAAATTAGGGGATTTTCCCCAAAAGTTAGGGGATTTTTTTTTCTTTGGGGTATTTTTCGGGGGTATATTATTCTGGGGATTTCTACTGGGGAAACAATATTTACCTGGGGAATAACAGGGGATTTTAAGTTTGACGCGACTCGACTCAAAGCTGATCACTTAAATCACAAAATCAGATAAAAACACAAAAATCCAATTATTCTGATCATAAAATGTAAAAAATATATATTTTACTAATCTTCATGTCCGAGCTGCGCTGACGCCATCTACAGTTGTGGCATAAAAATATTTAATCCGCCAAACGGTTTTATATATTTTTAAAGAAATTTATCGTTATTTAACTTTAGGGAAATAATCTTAGGTTAAATATACTAATCAGTTCAAGAAATATATTTTTAAAGTGAAAACGCCTTTAGGCTCGTTTACACAATAATCGACTAGGTATAAATATGTAATACCGGTAACCGGTCCATATACTTATACTCGTTTTTGACAAAAACCTTAGAATGAGGTGTGGGGAAAATATTTTAACCACAAAAATCATTAAAATCCAGAAATAAAATATGACAATTTACGAAAACAAAAAAAAAATTGGGGGATTTTTTTTCAAAATGTCCTAAATTTGAGGGATTTTTGAATTTCGACTGGGGAAATCGAGCCGAACGGTCTGGCAACCCTGTGCTGCGCGCCGGTGCCGACTGCTTCGAGACCAGTCTAGACGTGATGGCTGAACTGCTCGTACGTAAATTTGAGTATTTTTATTCGATTGCGTATTAAAAAGTATTAGTTGAAGCATGAGTGGTAAAAATTTTTCAGTGGAGGATGATGAAATGCTGATTTCCGAAGTCAGCAAATATCCTCAGTTATACGACCACAAAGATAAAGATCGCTTTATATATTCTGGATGTACTGGCTCGTTTTTTATACAACAATTCAACCATTATATATTCGTCTTCATCATCTTCCAATAAAAAAAGAGCGAGCTATTGGATATCCATTATTTTTTATTTGTTCAATACATATACTACAGGGAAAGATCCCCAAATGGTACAACAATGGTCTTAACTTAATTCAAATAATTTTAGACAAAGAAGGTATATAAGTATTTCATTAAATGAAAGTAACATTCAAAAGGGAAAGAAAAATTTGGTTTATATCATACTTAACATTAAAAATATACACATAGTAATAATTAAACAAAAACGGAGACATACAAAAGAAACAACTTTTACAATTCACAATAAAAATTGTGCATTTCTTAATTTGCTGAGTTTTTTAAACAGTTAAGACTAATTGAAAAAATGTCGATATGGCCAAAATTTGCATGATATATGCGTGTCATGCGACCAACCAATGCCTGTTCTCCACAATTTGTTCGGTGCACTCTCGCAGACAAAAGTTGGTGATGTCGAAGAGGTCTTGGCGGTGTTCTGAAGCTAAGTTGCCCCAGCAGTTGAGGACAATCAATCTCACCATGGAGGAGTTTATAAAGAAAATACAGAAAGTAGTTATTGCATCTTACCTCCAGCGTTTTATATCCACAGAGCATGGATCTGACCTCATAACTCAGGTTGTCGGATGGAACATGATGCTTATACCAAAAGATATTTTTAAAATTTATTTTTGAACTCTCCAATCTTGATATGTGACATTGATAGTATGGAGACCAGATAACACAGCAGTATTCTAAGATACTTCTTATGAGACAATTATAAAGATATGTAATGGCTTTAGTGTCGACTATGAGTTTAGTGTTTCTCTTTATAAACCCCAGAAGTCTAAAACATTTTGATATTTAATATATAATAGTAAGCTTTTGGTCAAATATTACTCCTAGATCTTTAAACGACTGAACTGATCCAACACCGTCTCATTTATTTTATATTCCATGACCAAAGGACTATGGCATCTATATAAACTCATCTTTTTGCATTTTTCCACGTTCGGCCTCAACCAATTCTTGTCACACCAGTTAGCGAGTCGACAAAGATCACTCTGAATGTCAATACTCTCATCAACGATGTTAAAAAATTAAGCTCGTCTGCGTACAATAGGCACTTTGTAACTCAAAAGCAGGAAGAGACATCATTAACAAATAAGGAGAAAAGTACAGGTCCTATGTGTGAGCCCTGGGGTACCCTTGATTGGACATTAACCACCCTTGATGAGACCCCTCCAATGAAAACCCGTTGGTGACGTCCCTGAAGATAGCTCTCGATCCAGGCAAGATAAGCCTCTCCCATTCCTATTCGTGATAGTTTTCTCATCAATAATTTGTGGCATACACTGTCGAACGCTTTTGATAAGTCGGTATAAATAACATCGATCTGATATCCTCTCTCCAGATTTGAAACCAGAAAATCCTGGTAAATGGCTAGGTTTGTGCTGGTTGAACGACCCTTAAAGAAACCAAGCTGTTCCTCCCTGATGTAATGCCTGTACGTTTGAAAAATTTCATCTGTTAAAATTGATTCCATGACCTTGGGAAGAATTTAAAGTTTCGATATTCCACTATAGTTTTTGATATCTTCTTCTTCACCGGACTTGGAAGGAAAGTTGCCATCATCAAAAACCCTTTGAAATAATCCACACACTGGAAGTGACAAGGTGTCCAAACAAGATTTTAGAAAAAGAGGCGGAATTCCATTTAGGCCGGCACTCTTGTTGCAGTCCAAACAGACAAACTTGTTAATAAACTCTTCGGCTGTAAAGTGGTGGTATAGCAACTGACAACCGTTCTCGATATTTGCTAGAGCATGATTTGATTTCAATATTAGAATGGTCCGAGTAGCTATCTTCCAAGTGTTCGGCGAAAGCGTTTGCAATATCACGCGTTTCTTCTAGCGGAAGGCTGTTAAAGTGCATTTCTTTAGGGATCCCATGCTCAACTTTAGAAATGTATATGGCATAACACAATTCTATTTGCACTTTACTTTCTCCACGACCCTTCGAGTATAGACTGTAATCACTTTCTAGGCCTGAAACTTTAAACTTACGGTAAAGTCTGTTTTTTGTGCAAGTAACCTCTTGACATGCGGAAAATACCATTTTGGAAATTTATTTTCAGTCATTACCCTCTTTGGGACGTACATTTCAATCGCTGCAAACAAACCATCATAAAATTTCTCCACAATTTGGTTGATATCATCCACATCATAAAATCACTCATCAATAAATGACCAATCTGCCTTACTTAAATAAAAGTTAATGTTATAGTAATTTGCTTTAGGGTATTCCTATATTGTTATATTGGTTTTGTTCTCGATAAAACCAATGTTGGAAACATCAAAGTAAAGTATATACACACAAATACCACAGTACGTCTGCTTTTCTCAACGGAAAAATACTGACTGCCGATAGCTTTCAGCAGTTGCAGGGAAAACACGGGACCGTATCGGCTGGCCGTGACTGCCAGACGTCGCGTCGCGGTCAGACGTTACTGCCAGCAGTCCTACCGAAACCATACCTTTAATACGCAACAACGCACAAGATAAAATTCCGTCAAGAAATACATTGGTTACCTCCCATTTCGAATTATGGTACTAGGAAACTCAACCAATACCATACGGAAACACATAAATAATAATATTGCATAGAATCTGCTCAACACTAAGTCAATTATTTTAAGCAACAATATTCATTGGTTTGTGTATGTCATGACTAATATATTTGTTTGTCATAGTGGCATATATCATTTTTATTTCTAGTTTGGTGAATACTCGACGTAGAAATCAGCACTCCACGTAACGAACATATAAAAACAAATCAACCATGATGATAAGATTGATAGAGCTTGAATTATTATAAACTTGTCAGTCTCCGTTGCGGTTCGACGTTACTATTTAGAAATATATTTGATGCAAATATGAATAATATTAGTTTATTAGGGATGGGTGAAGCTTAGTGTTCTGTTCTGTCAACGGCCTCACAAAACAGATACCCCTAAAACAGTTGAAGCTGCGATCTGCGGGGGTACCCATCTACCCTCTTATTTCGATCATGCACATCATTACTCAATTCGCGTGTCAAGAATAAAACAACTGTTAGTTCGTTCGTAGGTTGTTTCTCCCATTGATTGGTGCCAAAAGCCTCAACATGTTTGCACCACAAATTAATTTAACACTTTGAAGATTTTTTTACTCAGGAGTTAAAACTTTTTTTCGATTCCGGGTATTTTTGGGCATAATGATCAGTTTTATGCATGTCTGTGAAAAGTCGGAAGGGTGGTGTGGTAGTATTCTTACATGGTGCCTATATAAACCAATAATGTTATGTAATATTAATATTAACCATTTTATTATAAAAAAGTAAACATTTTAGTGGTAGCGTGCAATACTATATTATATACCTTCGGCTAAGTGACCCATTGAATCCCGAGAGTTGCGATTGCACATATGCGTAGAAAAGGAGGCCTGGACCAGTGCGTATAGAGTCATTCAGTACACAGATGGGTCAAAGATGAACGAAAGAATGGGATCCGGAGTTTACGGACCTAGGTGTCGAATCTCTGCACCTTTAGGAAACACTCCCACAATCTTTGAAGCAGAACTAAATGCTATCAATATAGCCATCTCTGAATGTGCCAAAAAGGCCTAAGAGGTGCAAAGATCTATTGTATTCAGATAGTCGAGCAGCCTTAAAAGCGCTAGCATCTAGCAAAATCAACTCCCGGCTAGTGTGGGACTGTCGGATGGCTGCAGATCAATTGACAACCAGAAACAGACTCACCCTAATGTGGGTACCAGGGCACGAGAGTGTGGAAGGCGACGATGCTGCTGACCAGCTCGGGATGGTGCACAAACTGCCTTTGTGTGGGCTTGAACCATTCTGTGGCATCACTAGAGGAAACGTAATGAATGAACTCAGAAAATTGGAAAAAAAGACGGAAAGAGACACATTGGGCCAATGCATCTGGGCAGAGACAGGCCAAAAGACTCATCTCTCACTCGCCTAACTACACAAAAAAGCTTATCAAGCTCCAAAAAATGAGATAAAACTGGTCGTAGACCTTCTCACTGGATATGACCTCTGCCAAATTATGGCTGGAACGTCAGAGCACTTACTCTGCGAATGTCAAGATCTATAAAAGCTCTGAGGTTCTCGAAAGAGATAGGAAGTTTCGTCTAAAAATAGAAGTGTATATACAAAAGATCAATTGTGGTCGACATGTTGAAGGGCAAATCTTGTCGAGCGACCCCTTTACCTACCATACCAATGACCAGAAACTATTGGATAAAACAGTTAAAGAAGGTCCATATATACGAGTCATTGTTGGTAATAAATCAAACATCATCAGAAAATTTTCCCTCTGCTAGCTTCGGGAGGAAACTAAAAATATGGTTAGTATGGACAGACGTTTTGTTACAAAAACTAAAGAAAGATCCGAAAAGATTGGAGCACTAATTGTCAGTCGAAAAAAATTATCAAATTCCAAAAGAAAATACAGGAAAATAACAAGGAATCGAGATATCGTAATTCAGAGTTGGAATAGTTCTGCAGATCCAGAGCACTTAAATAAACATGGGAAACAACACACATCAAATGTTGAAACACGTACACTATGTGATTTTTGGGAGTATAAAATTCGAATGTTTTCAGCATTAATGAAGATCTATTAACTCAGATTAATGTCGCTTACTCCAATAAAAAGCCTAGTTTTTGGCAGGTAATCAGTTTATCCTTATCTTTAATAATTATGCAATGCTTACCTTGTAGTGTTTTGGTTACATTAAAATCTTTAAAAATATATTTCCATATATTTTGAGAACTTTAAGCAAAAAAGGGTTCTTTACGCTGGAGCATACAATATTTTTTTCTGGTGTTGTAGTAGACAATTTTACAATTTACTTTACGCAGTAGTGCGTAAATAATTGAAATTCCGTACTTATCTGATTAGCCTTGATGAAAATATCTTGTCTAAAAATGAATTACTTTACGTACTAGTGCATAAAAGTGCACCTTACGCACCGTGTAGCGTGCTTAAAGTTAGAACTTTAGGCACTGCAGGAGAAAATAGTATTTATGCAACAACGCGTAATCAGTGCGAGCATTTTAAAAATATGCACGTAAAAAAGTGGTACTTTTCCTACTTAATGCTTTTCACAACGATTTACACATCAAAAACCGACAAAATCAAATTTATTTATTAATTTATCTATTATTTTAATGTTGTAAATTAAGAATTTAGTTGTCTAATAAAAAAATAAACGGAATTTTTTTATTAAGGCAATAAAATAATAATGTAACACTGCCATTTTTGTGACAGTCTAATATTAAAATAGAAAAAATTTGAAAACATTACGTAGATGCCATTTTGACTTCTTAAGAACTGATCCGTGCAGCACCACCTTTAAAGCAAATACTAACTTGAACCTCATTATTATAATAGTTATTTATATATCTAGGTCATAAAGGAAACGTTTAGCGCCCGTGGCGTTCGAATAAAACACGAGCCGTTAGGTGTGGGCTTTTACAGGCAGCCATGATGAACAAGCGATAAAAACCCTTTTCTACCATTCTGTTGATTTACAATCTAGGACATTAAGTCCGACCATCTAATCTGCTAAATCAACTCCTACCATAATTTCTTTTTGGACAAGCTACATTACTTCTGGCGTCATCCTTTAGGAACTTGCTGACATACACAATATTGCTAATAATTACTCAATACAAGTTCATATAATTGCTCTTTCGTGTCCTGTTCCTTGACATTTAAACACGTCTCTAGTCCTGTCCAGTTTAGCTGCAACTTTAGGAGTGTTTTATCGGGTTTAGTTACAAGTTTCCAATCCCGCATAATTCAGATTTTGAAGCAAAGTAACTAGGTAAAAAAGTTATCAGAGCAAATAGCAATACATTTTTTCTTCGCAGTAGTCCCACGTTTCTACAACACATTCGATTGGTGATGGTAAATTTCGCGGCTCCTATAAATATTAACATCAAAAATAATACAGCCAGTAAAATAAATAACTGAGTCTGATCTAAGCCTCTTAATGAGTTTTAACGCCATCAACTATTTTAGCGACGAACGATTTGGATTCCGTCAGGGATTCTTCTTTACTCTAAAAACAACTATCTTCGAGACTCTTCTGGAAGGAAGAGATTTGCCGCGAACGCGAATCAGTGGCGATGCGGTGCGAAAATATTAAATATTCGCACCGCATCACGTTTGCTGCAAATCTCTCGCGTATGACGACGAGTTATAGTTACAGCGTTTGGCATGCTAAAAAGCATTTTTAATTAATTAGCCCTTATCAGTACCGATGAGATCGATTGATGATATAAAGCTTATCGCCGAACTTAGCTGGATGCAGAGAGCTAGGAATAGATAACGATGGAGAAATTACGAGGCTCCAAAATTGACATCATTAACACACTAACAAAACTGCTTGTCTAAACAAATTGAATGATAACTACTAATAACCAGCAAGAAAAACATTTATTAAAGTATATGTTACAAAATGTATTTTTATTCAATTATCACTTTTTAGTCAGTCCCCTTGGCTAGCTTGGCTTTAAATTAATAAGCGGATTTCCACTTTTTCCTATCAACGCTTTGGCGATTTTTTTGACAGCCTCAGCACTGAGTGTCAATGCCTTTTTTTGTCTTTTCACTTTTACAATTCCTCCCTGTAATATGTTTCTACCAACTTTTTCTTTTTTGGGAGGTCGTAATTCTGGTGTTTGTGTTTCCTGGGTTCGTAAATTAATTAAATTCTTATCAAGTAAACCTTGAACCGAGTCCAAAGACTTAGTTAACATAGCTTTATTTGATCTGATACTGGTTAAAGATCTATTAGAATTCTCTATAGATGGAGATGTACCAGTCAAAATATTCTTTGAGCGTATTTGCTTGACACTTGGTTTTTTAAAAACAGTTTCGTTATTTTCTCCAGAACTAACATTCTTTGGCTCTAATTTTATCTCTCTTATGACTTTGTCACTTACATGTACAGGGACTAAGCTGCATTGGATACCCAAATTCTTCAATTTTTCCAATTTGGTCTGCAACTTTTTAAAACCTTTTTTTGCTTTTTTGGTTACCGTTGTGTATTCCTGTACTCTGTTTCTAGAGTACTTTTGCTTGCCACATCTGGATTTAACCGAAGTGTTTTCTAGAGAACTGCTTTTTCCTTGGAAGAGGCCTTTGGGACGTTTTTCGTAAGGGACATATTCAGCTGAAAAAAAAAGAGTTACTTAATTACCCATTAATAGACAGTTGTCGGTTGGGTTTGGAGTGGCTTATATTTTTGTGGGTGAATTAATTAGTGAATTATCAAAAATATGAGCCAGAAAAAAATAATCAGCGGCCCTTTTAAAACGAAAGTTAAATATAATAAAGCTATTTCTAAACAGTCAAGAAGTGTGACTGATTTCGATGTGTATATCAGTAAGTACCTAGACCCCTACACGTATATTATTTCAATTAAAAGCGGTTGTAAATTAATATAAAAGATGGTTATTGCCAAATGGTATGTGAACATGTAAAAGAACAATACGCGATTAATTTAGAAATTTTGCGATATGTTGTTTTTCGTTTGCTACAAATTAATATCTAATATTTTATTTTTGATTTTATGCATGGCATTATGATAATGTATGAGGCTTGAAAAAATATAAAATAAGTACTAATTTTTGACACTAACAATTTTTTGTTATATATTGTTCAGCCTCATGAGCATATAATAATTATTGGTTTCAAGAGAAAATATTAATATTTATTTGGAAAGTGAAATCAACAGTACAATTTATTCCTACCGAAATGTATTGCATCGTGTAATTAATGTTATAATTACTTTAACTTCCTGCAATTTGCTTTTAAGGGGTCATGATTCCAATCTGGAAATTTCTTGTCAATTTTACACTACTTATCTAAGTATGATCATGTCTTAAAATATCTTATTTTAAAGTAAAAGGGTGTCATTATTTAAACCTCACGATTCAAACTGAGATTATTAATAAGTTAAAAGAAATATTGTTTTGGAAATTAAAAAAGGTTTGCTTTTGTGGATTAATATTTATAAAACACAAGATCTGTTAAGGAAGAGGACGTGTCCATCCATTTTCTAGCAAAATGTGAAGCTTATGAACGCCTCAGATATAAATAACACCTGTGGTACCACCACCATTGTAAGAGATCAATTGCACGACTTCAACTTCGCCAAAATCTTGGGCTTCATTAGGAGTGGAAGGCTCCATGAGCAGAAGGGTGGTGAATAGCGGTTAGTGGGACAAGGGCTACTAGAGGTTTACTCGCTTGGCCAAGTCACCCGAGAATACTACTACTACTTTACAATAGTATAAAACGCTGGACAATATTTACTTTACAATAGCATAAAACGCTGGACAATATTGAGTAACGCTTCATTTGAAAATTATAAAATTACGCAATGGCTTACGTAGGTGGAGTCGCGCGGACCGGCCGGCAGTCCCAGCACCCGCGGTTAGCGCGACTTGACCAGCAGAGGCGGCAGTAGTCTTGCGTGATTTTTGCAGTTG
>MU185833.1:89824-103329 GCA_016904865.1 Pissodes strobi | reverse complement strand
TACAATGTCTCCGGACCAAAAAACGTATGCAAATTTAATGCCCGATCCAATTTAAATTGAAAATTTGGCCCCCTTCTCCTAAATACGGGACTGTTCCAGCTCAAAAATACTATAATAATTTTACAATGTATCCGGACCAAAAAACGTATGCAAATTTAATGTCCCATATAATTTAAATTTAAAATTTGGCCGCCCTTCTCCTGAATACGGGTCTATTCCAGCTCAAAAATACTATAATAATTTTACAATGTCTCCGGACCAAAAAACGTATGCAAATTTAATGCTCGATACAATTTAAATTTAAAATTTGGCCCCCCTTCTCCTGAATACGGATGTGTTCCAGCTCAAAAATACTATAATAAATTTACAATGTCTCCGGACCAAAAAACGTATGCAAATTTAATGCTAGATACAATTTAAATTTAAAATTTGGCCCCCCCTCCTGAATACGGGTCTGTTCCAGCTCAAAAATACTATACAAATTTTACAATGTCTCCGGACCTAAAAACGTATGCAAATTTTCAGCATGATACGACAATTTAAATTCAAAATTCTCCTCCTAAATATGGTCTTGTACCAGCATAAAAACACGATAATTTTGCATTTTTATCCAAACTAAATACTTACGCAAAATTTCTGCCCCATCGGTTTGGGATAACTGTTTTAAAATTATGTGTGTAAATTGTGACAACTTGCCTAGGAAAATGCGAAATAATAAAATAATATTGAGTCGGTATAAGTGGGGACATTTGGCAACACTGCGTCGCGTTCCGGCCGGCGACACGACGGTTACCGCATCAGTGCTGTGGAGACGGTGAATCGAAGCGGCAGCGTCTAGAAATTCTCTCCGTGAAACTAACCGGTTTGTGTTTAGATTCCTTTCCTTCTCGGTGAGTTTATATAAATCCTTATCAGATTCAAGTGTTAATTGAGTTTAACTAATGTTTGGGGGGATGGGTGATCCTCCTCATGACCCCGGAGGGGGTAATATGTCGTCATATGTTACAGTGGATAAAGGTAATCCATCGAAAAAAATTAAAAAAAACGAGGTTAAAACCCACAAAAAAGAAATTCCACAAACGGGTCAAATGACAGAACAGCAAGTCGACACTGACAAAAACAACTGGAATACATTTATTCACTCAGAACATACGGAAAATGATTTGTCGCAGGAACAAAATGATCAAAAGAAAGAAAAAATTATTAGATTTTATAAACAGAATGATATGGGGCCTTTTATTGTATATTTAGAGTCTACAGAGAAATCTGGAAATAATGTCGGTAGATTTAATCAGTTAAAATTGGCTAAGGAGGTTTTTGATTTAAAGCTAAAAGATATTAAAAAAAATAGACAAAAAGGGGATTAACAGGATTGGGATAACCTTTTTTAACTTTAAGGCAGCTAATAACTTTGTACAAAATAAGCCATTGCTGGATAAAGGGTATAATATTTTTATACCTTACAACCTGGTGACATGCAAGGGCATTGTCAGATCAGTTCATGTAAGCATGTCTGAGAATGAAATACAAAGTGTATGTAATGCACCGGTCAAAATCTTAAATGTAGTTAGGTTAAATCGAAAACAATTTAGCGATGCAAGTAAAGTACCGGAATATATTCCAACTAACACCATATTAATAACATTTGAAGGTGTAATTTTACCTAAATATATTGAAATTTATAATCTTTCTATGCCTGTTATCCCTTATGTGGCCCCGGTCACACAATGTTTTCAATGTTTGATGTTTGGCCATACAAAGAATTTGTGTAAAGGGAAACAAAGATGCTTCAATTGCGGGGAGACAGAAAACCATGAACTTGAGGATTCACAAGAGGTAGGTGAAAGGCATTATGAATGCTCAACAAAATGTTTATATTGTAAGAGTGAACAACACAGATCTTCTTCAAAAAAATGCCCGGAATTTGAACGGCAAAAAAGTATTAAGAGGTTAATAGCTTATGAAAATCTTACGTATTATGATGCCAACATGTTATGTCCAAAATCCTATATAAATAATCAAAATAACGATTTTATTTTTCATCCCGTAGACTTCCCATCTATAAATAAGAGAAGTAATATTAATGATAATAGCAACAATTTAATTAATAATAATAATAATGGAAACAAGATATTTATATCACAGCGACAAATAACAGAATCGAGTTTTAGGCCTAAAAGATCCTTTCAACAGGTAGCTTCAGAGCCCCCAAAAAAAAGAATGGTTCACAAAAGTTTTGATAGAAAAGCACATGAAGAAGCATTATATTACCCTAACTAAAGACCCTTAAAAAACCATGGTGGATCAGAAACAAACTTTTCTCAATCTTATTCAAATCCCAATGTACCCTCAGTAATGTCAAACCCAAGGCCTTTTAGTGCACAGCAAATAAATATAGATGACCCCTGTAATAATAATCCTATTGAATATATATATCAAATTTATTCTAACATAACAGAAGAACAAAGAAATGTGGTTAGAAACCTTGTCAATTCTCAGTATCTACTGTCCTCTCAAATGGACATGGATGACCCTTCATATTAATCTTTAATTTTTTCTCTCGGTTTAATCTTTTTGTCCTATATTGCAGTAAGTAATGGCGTGTTCAATTCTGAACAGCTCACATTAATGCAATGGAACATCAGGAGTGTTAGAGCTAATAGAGGAGATTTAATGGCCTTAATTAAGGAGATTAAACCGAATGTAATTTTACTAAATGAAACTTGGCTGAAATCGGAATACAATTTTTTCATAAAATCATATAAGATAGTTAGACAAGATAGAGAGGATGGATACGGTGGTATCGCAACATGTATCAGTAACAATATACACTTTTCAGTTATTAATAACAATGTAAATGATGACTTAAATGATATTCAATATTTAACCATAAAAATAGGTAACTTAAACATAATTAACGCATATTCTTATCCACAAAATAATATTAGTAAGGAAACACTAAAAAACATGTTTAATGAACTCCAGGGTTCATGCATTTTGATGGGGGACCTAAATGCTTTACACTCTTCTTGGGGCTGTTCTAGTACTAATCCAAGTGGTAGAAATCTAATAGAATTCTTAGATGATAATGATTATATACTATTAAGCAATGGTACTCCTACAAGATTTCAAGCTCCGAATACTTCAGCAAATCCTTTAGATATCGCAATTATTGACCCCTCTCTGGGGCCCATATCTTCGTGGAAGGTCCTACAGGATTGTGGCAACAGCGATCACTTTCCCACAGTATGTGAAATAAATTGTAAAAATAAATATAATATTTTTCTTTCAAAGTATCAAATTAGGGATTTTACAAAAGCAGACTGGAACTGCTTTTACGATAAATTACTAATTGAATTGATGGATATAGGCCAAAATATTTCCTTTGAGCATCTTGATGAAATAATTAATATAGCGGCATCTCAAGCCATTCCAAATAAATTTAAAAATACTACAACCCAAATGGGAAATCCATGGTGGGATAATGAATGTACCCTAATGTTGAAAAGAAGAAAATATGCCATAAATACGTTTAAAACGACGCCGAATATTGAAAATTTTATACAAGCAAAACACATGATTGCGGTATCAAGGAGATTTTTTAAAAAAACAAAAAAGAAAAAATTTATTGATTTTTGTTCTACTTTAAATAGGAACTCCAACCCAACATATATTTGGAACAAAGTTAAAAAATTTTCAGGAATCAATATATCTAGTAATATCGCGATGATTACCGATAATATGCGGTTGGATATATTAAAAAAAATGAACACGGGCACAAACTTGGAGGAAATTCAGTTGCTTTCTAACCCTAATCAGACGGAACTATTTTCGATTAGCGAATTTGATGTTAGTCTCAAAAATAAAAGAAACTCAGCTCCCGGGCTGGATGAAATATCATATACAATGCTACAAAAAATGCCACGAAAAGCACAGGAAATTTTACTAAATGTATATAATAAATGTTTACTGGGTAGTCCAATCCCACTCTCTTGGAAAAAATTTAATGTGATATGTATATTAAAAAGGAATAAAGATCCTAAATTCATAGAAAGCTATAGGCCTATTGTGCTAGCGTCATGTTACCTTAAGGTACTGGAAATAATGATTAAAAATAAGTTAGAATGGTATCTGGAAAATAACAGTTCATTTACATTTTATCAAACAGGCTTTAGGAAAGGCCAGGGTGTGCAGAATGCACACGCACTTCTTACTTCAAGTATCTATAGGGCTTTTAGCGAGGGATTGTCAGTACTGGCAGTAAGCATCGATATCAAGTCTGCATATGATAACGTAAACACCTTTATATTATACAATAAATTAATTGAGTTACAAATACCAATAGAATTGTGCAATCTTATTTTCAAAATTTTAAAAGACAGATTATTATACTCTAAAAATAATGAAGGTAATTTAATAGGCCCTATAACGGCAAATTTTGGACTCCCACAGGGCTCGCCCTTGAGCACCATATTGTTCAATATTTATGTGAAAGACATTTTTTCTCTGATTCCTGAATATATGGATCTTATTGCTTATGCGGACGATTTAGTACTTTTCATTAAGGGGAAAAACATAGAAGATATGAATCAGAAAATCTCAGCTACCCTTTGTTCGATTACAAATTGGTTGGAGGATAATAACCTTGAATTATCTATAGGGAAATGTGAGGGTATATGGTTTTCAAAAAATACTCGGCAAGTGCAGACCCCTCAACTTAAAATAAAGAATACTCTTATCGCAGTGAGAAGGGAGATTAAATACTTAGGGTTGGTGTTACATAGAAATTTAAAATGGGATGGACATATCGAACATATATTAAGTAAAGCACGTAAAGGTATTAATATTATGAAAATATTTTGCAGAGTTTGGTGGGGAACAGATCCGCGGACATTACTCACAGTTTTTAATGCATTAGTCAAATCCCATTTAGACTATGGTAGTATTTTTATAAAGCCTAATAATAAAAAATCATTGGCCAAATTAGACATTGTTCACAACCAAGGTTTAAGGATTGCACTCGGTTGCATGCGCTCTACCCCAACACACGCTCTCTTATCGGAGGCCTCAAGCTGTGACCTAGAATATAGAAGAAAATGGTTAGCGGTGGAGTTTCTGGCAAAAGTAGTATGCATCTGTAACCATCCTTTGATTACAATGTTAATGCATTATAGGGAGTTTTGTTGCAGAAATGTGGGGTTTTGGAAAAATAGGGACTCATCATATTTAATTCAAGCACTTAATTATTGGTTACCATATCTCAATAAAATATATAAAAGTAATACCTATCCCACATTTGAAATTGAATTTGAAAACCAAGTTAGAAAAATAAGAATTTTAAATTTACCTTTAAAAAAAAATGATATAGCAATTAAGGAGCAATTTTTGTGTAACACAGAAAAATATAGACTGTTATGGACCTTTGTTTACTCTGATGCATCAAAGAACTCCACAAGGGTGGGTTACGGGGTACACATTCCGGGAATAAAATATAATTATTCAGCTAGACTTCCGGGGGAACTTTGTATTTGTTCTGCTGAGATGGTGGCTATCTCTGAAGCAGCAAGAACAGTTTTACAAAAAAACATTACAAAAGCTATCATTTTCACAGATTCATTAAGCGCAATCAAAAAACTAAATAAGTGTAAAATTGAGACAAACACAGATTATATTACTTTACGTACAAAAAGATTGCTTCTAGAAGCTAATGACAGTGGTACTGATATAATGATTGCGTGGATCCCAGGACATGCAAACATACCAGGTAATGAGACCGTAGATAAACTAGCAAATATAGGTAGGAATTTAAATGTCCCGCGAAAAATTGATCTGGATAAACAGGAAATAACTCCAATACTCAAAAAAAAAATTATACAAGAATTTAATATTGAATGGAAGTGTTCCCTAAGAAACAAAGGTAAGTGGTATGCAGAAATAGTAAAAGATTTCCCCAAAACTCCTTGGTTCAATAAATTCGATTTTATAGACAGACGACACATATCTACAATAATTAGAATGAGAGTAGGTCATTGTTTGACGGGTAGCCATCTATACAGGATTGGCATAAGGGATAATCCCAATTGTGAATGTGGTCAATTGGAAGACTTAGAACATATTTTTCTGCAATGCCCTATAAACATGTTGCCAGGTCTTAACATGTATGAAGAATTCAGAAAGCTGGGATCGTCTGTTCCCCTAAACATTAGAACCATTTTATCCAATTTGAACTTGGGAACAATTAAATTAATTAATCATTTCCTGAATATTAATAAAATTAAATTGTAATTTTTGTTTCCAGACAACTCATCAAATTCGTATCCTATCCTAGAAGACGCAGCTCCAAATTTGAGCTCCTTTGCTGTGCGGGAGCGCGTAGATTGTGACGTACCCTCCATTGTTGTGTTTGTTACATACTAACTGTTCTCCTATAAACGTTCAGAATCTAACATATAAATAGTACTATAATTAATAATAAAGTTTCCTCCACAGCACTTAGTTTTAAAAGTCAGTGGTCGTGGCATGGTTTAGAGCCAGACAAAGTCACGGTCACCCCTAATGAGCTGGCGAATTGCCCGCAAGGAGCAGAGCCAAAAATCAATCAAACAAACAAACAAACAAACGGTTACCGCATATTATATTCGTTTTACGGGAGCATTGATGTCTCCGTACAGATTCACATATTGCCATTTGAATAAGCCATCTCTTCGTAGTAGTATTTTCTTTGGTATGGTCCATAAAATACTGATTCGCGGGTGTGAAATAATGGATTCTTTAGAATTACCAGTTGGTCAATTTGCAGGAGAGGCTTTAAAGGCGAGACACAAGGAATTTAGATAAACACGGTTATGTAACACCCTTAAATCATCTATGATATCTGCTAATATTGACATTATAAAAACCCTTCTGCTGACCTGACTCATATATCTAGTCTCCGAAAAATTATATTAAAAAATAAAACGGAGCATTTTGACACAGATGTACTGGAATATTTTCATATCGAAAAATCTTTCTCCAACTGTTCATTTCCTATAGATTTAAGAAATGGATATTAACGAAGATATTACCGATTTTTCTAACTAAATAAATTAACAAGAGGGTACCAACTTCAATGTAGTTTCATTGGCCTTCCGTATTTTTTCTGTTAAATTAGATTTTATTTCTTGGTTCGTATTGTAGTCAAGTCCTAGGAACAAGTGTATTTTAAATATTATATTTAATCGCCCAGCAAAAATATTTTTACTGGGACTATTGCAAAATCGTGTATTAAATCTAACAATGAGCTGTCATAAATACAGAGTAACAACATTAAAAATGTATGTATTTAGAGCTAGGTTTAAAATAAAAAATGTGTTATCAATTCCCTATGTTGTGCTATCTGTTCGACGTCTTGACTTGGCAAGCTGTTATTAATTTATTAACTATCTTTAATGAATTGATTTCATAGTTCACTTAATTAATTACCTGATTATTCTACTTCACTAAATTAATTCTTTAATTAGCTTCACTTACTCTTATTAAACATTGTATACTGAATAAGATTACTACCATTCAATTCTACTTAGGAAAACTGATCTAGGCTTTTGGCTACTTGTGAGTCGTAGATTTTTTTTCCTAATTAAATTTTACAAATTTATTGCGGTATAATTATTATTGTTATAACTGAAGAACTTCACTTGAGGGAGACCTGACATTAAAATTTATATTAACAACAATACCTCAATACTTACTTGCAAACTTACTCATAAATGTATTTAGATATTGAGGAGTGTTACCTAGCACATTATAGGCAGTTTGCAGTTCGACTGGTTGAGAGCTGCTGGCGCCCTTGACCAAACCTATCTCTCCCGGAGCAGCAAAATTTACACACTCTCCTAAACTACCACTTCTTATATAACTAATTTCTATTTACTGGTCTTGACCTCGTTTGATATTTTCTATTGTTCATATTATTTTAATATTATTTCATATCAACTATTACCTCACTCTCTGCTATTAAACAAAAAGCGTGTTGCACATTTCCGATATTCCAATATAGGTGTCAGAATACAAAAATCTATGTGTCAATTCATATCAATTGACAATACCAACCACAAGATATGAATCATTTTGCACAGATCTCAGAGAACTGCGTAAGCGCATACCAGTTAAATGCAAGGGGCAGTTTACTAAGCTGGTATATAATCATGCACCTTAGTCAAAACTTACAGATTCCTTAACCAGCTGGTATAGAACTTAACAAACCCATTGTTTTTTGTAATAAAGAGATCCGCATATCAGAAAATGTCGATCTGTGAAAAACAAAATTTCTAATGTTTAGATCTATATGATATGAAAGGAGGCTCTCCCATTGTGAACTATATCACGTTTTATATATTGTGGTGTTATTTAATCTAAGTCATATTTTTAGCCTTCAAAGAAGCTGTAATTTTCTCGAAATAGCCTGATTATATTTGCTCTCTAATGCCATAGGCTACTCCTTAATAGGTCGAACTTGATGTTGGAAATCGGGTTTGGTTTAAGAGTATTATATTGTCACATATACGCTCCTACCGCTTGTTGCCTATGGACCTGACTTCGTTGCAGTAGTTGCGCTGTGCTCTTTCAGAAGACGGAGCTCAGATATAGGTAGTTGGGAGAGATGGATAGAAACACTCGGTGTAAAAAAGGCTTGGTTCATTAACTTCAGGTTGAGTATAGAAGGTTGTAAGTATTACCAAAATATTCGGGAATGCATATCTCGTAAGTCCCCTGGGACATTCCTCGCGAAAATGTTAACCACGAACAGCAGCGAGAGAGGGGGAGAGCTAGCCTTAAGGGCTGTTACAATTAGATTGACGGGCGGATAGATTATTTGGTCTGGCTGAATATTTAGTTACGTAGTTTACTTTTTATATGTAGTTAATTTAAATAACACTTTGCCTTATGGCGTTATTAATTTTCACTGATTCACTTTTAAGGCGTGCCTGATCAGAGGGGCTTTTCCCTTTCGATAATTCGCACTGATAGGTCTTTTTTAACCGTGCCTGATCAGAGGGGCTTTTCCCTTTCGGTAATTCGCACTGATAGGTCTTTTTTAAAAGTGAGAGCTTTGATCTACCAGAGGGGCTTTTCCCTTTCGGTAATTCGCACTGGAGATCAAAGTCTGCCGGTATGGGCTGCTGCACAGCTTTTTATACCAAACTTTGACCTCTAATTCGAGTATTGTTTTGAATTGTCAACAAGGTTAATCATAACAGTTTATATTTTAATTAACAACAATTTATAATTGCGATTCAAGGTTAAGTTCAAACTTTCCACTGTATGATTTTATGTTAGTTGACAATATCTTCGGCAATATGGATGAAAGCTCCTCGGATTAATAGCCTGGCCGAATTAGCTGCAGTTGATTAAGTTGCAATCTCGAGAGAACAAATAGACACTCATTCGTATTTACCTACTAAGCCAACAATTATTAATAAAGTAAGCTTCCACTGCAGCACGCTTCAATTTTAGAGTTAATTAATCTGAGGCTATTATTAATGAGAAATGCCCACATATTCCAATTTCCGTATAAAATCGTTTGAATGGATGATTATTTAATTGTGTATCCATGTATATGAGTAGGTATATGTGGGTGTATGTACGTATGCATGCGTATACACAGGGTTGTCCAGCGAAGTGGCTACAACCCTGTAATTTTTAAATCGGGATTTGAATTAGAAAACTATTCTGAGTATTGAAATCCTATGGGTGTAAATATGCCAAAATTTCTAATGACGCACGTAGGTGACTTCAACGACTTTTTTTTAATTGTAAAGTATACTACGTGGAACACCATTTGAAATAGAACCCAGGTGTAAATTTAATGACCTAAGAATATCATGGGGTTGCATAGCAATGTTCTTATTTTTTTACATATTCCTATCTTGAAAATTGAAATTTGAATTTAAAAACCAATTCGGGAAAACGTAGGGGTGTATTAAAATTAGTTCTAATTTAGATAAATATAAAATCATATAAAATATCTTCTCAAATAAATCCAGTAAACAATAAAAATGATTTGGCAATATTTCGGCTTTTCCGAAACAAACAGCGACTGCACGTAGGCAGTATACATTACTATCGGGCTAGTTCTAATGTGATTTTGAAAATAAAACAAAAACCTTTAGCGTTATATTAAAATTTTGATATACGTTATTTTAACTTGAAAATAACTTAAACTGGTAAATATTCAAATATAAACCAATCAAGTATCTAATTCTGACGGTGCTAGAATATAATCAATTTTTGCCAGTGTTAGGAATCAACCTCACACTATCAGAATAATAATACTTATAAATACTAAAGAACTGATCAGTGTAAGTAATTAATTCTAGTCATAAATAAAGCATAGCTTTAGAAACATAAAAATACAAACAATCACGTGATGATTGTCAAAGTTCCTTCGGAATAGGTGAATAAATAATACGAAACGATTTTAAAAGTTCCTGCGGAACAGTGATTATGGACCTGATTAGCTGAGAAAACCATGAGCTAAAATATAATAATATACTACTACGATGGCGCTACAGTCCATATCGAGCCTTGGCCTCCTCAATCCTTCTTTCCCATTCATCCCGATCCACCGCTGCACGTCTCCAATTTTCTATACCCAGCATTTCTTCATCATCCTTCAGTACCCTATCTTCCCAGCGCAGCTTCGGCTTTCCTACCGGCCTCTCTCCTTCAGGTTTTCCCGTGAGCATCTTTTTTGGAACCCTGTCGTCCGGCATTCTTTGAGCATATCCTGCCCATCTCAGTCGCAACAGTTTTATATGCCTTGAAACTCTGGGTTCCTCATACATCTGGTATATTTCATGGTCCATGAGTGCCCTCCAGACATCCCCTTCGTTTACTGGACCAAGAATCCTTCTTAGGATTTTTCGTTCAAATCGGTCTAAAAGCTCCGCGTCTTTGGCTGAGAGTGTCCACGTTTCAGCTCCGTATGTCAAAACTGTGCGGATCATTGTTTTGTAGACTCTAATTTTGGTCTTCCTTAAATCTCTCGATTTTAAGATGGGTAGTATTGAGTGGTATGCTCTATTTGCTGCATTGGTCCTTTTTCTAAATTCTTTGGTTTCGTCGTTGTGATAGGTTTGAGCCGAGGTAGGTAAAGTCCTTCACTACCTCAAAGTTGTAATTATCAAATGTGATGTTTTCGCCTAATCGATTGCGTTGTTGTCTGCCTTGCAGTAGTAGCTTGGTTTTTTGTTCATTAATCACGAGACCTATTTCCTTTGCTGCATTTTCTATTTCTGTAAAAGGTTTCTTTACAGAGAGTATTGACCTTGCCATTATATTCAGATCATCCGCATAGCCGATAATTTGATTTGATCTATTTATTATCGTTGAGATTACGCTTACGCCGGCCTTCCTTATGACGCTTTCCAATGCCAAATTAAAGAGAGTTGGAGCCAGCCCATCTTCCTACTTCAGTCCCTGGGATACCCTAAAAGATTCGCCAGTTTCTCCGTCCACCTTTACCTGGCAAAGTAATTCACCAACTATTAATCAAAGTGAGAAATTAATTCAATGAAACTAATTAACAGCTTAATTAGTGAAGCAAATCACCAACTGGTCATTAAATAATGTGAAGTTAATCCAAGGTACTCAATCAACAAATCAAATAGTGAAGTAAGACACTTAAATCAAATAAAGTTAAATCAACTCAGTGAAATTAACTAACAAATTAATTAGTAAAGAATATCATCAACTATCAATCAAATAATGTCAGCTCACCTCAATGACAATTGAAAATAAAGTAAATGATAGGTAAGCCAAGCTAAATTTTAAAAGTAATATTTTACAATTAAATTTGGTAGAGTGATCCAATATGTGAATATCCGGGTATTCCGAACAATGTAACGAAGCCAAATATAGTAAGAATTCTCAAAATTACTATCAATTGAATCGGTCATTGGAAGAAAGGCTCATATACATAAATTCTCGATTTTCAGTTTTATTTATTTTTTGCTAATACTTATGAAGACGCATAAGTGAACGAAAGAAGGGCCCATTTATGTGTACGGTAGACGGAGGAAATCATATATCAATTTTTAGGAGAATGGAACAAGGGTCCAATTGGTCCTGTAGTCCACGGACCGTCCAATACTATAACACACTGCACCAACAGACGATGGTAAAAAAATTTAATGATTTTTTTGACGGATATTTTAAAAAAACTGTAAGCAAGGAGAGATTAAAATTTCAGATTACAAAGTACAAACTATTTATCTTTAAGGCTACAGACTTGTTTATGGAAGCCTCTGCTTCGCTCCAAAATTTATTTGCTGATAAATTTGTTTTACTTAAACCAGGGGTTCAAAGTCCGATCCCGTTACCTATTGAATCACTCAAAAATTCTGACTTGCCAATTAAAAAAGAAAAGTTACAAAACATTTTGCAACTCGTTAAGTATCTTACAGATCCAGAAGCTATTACGTGATTATAGCCTTAGATCAAGTATGGAAAACGAAGACGGTGCCGGCGATAAGACTGACGGCTAAAAATATAGTTAGTTTGTTGTTTTGTCAAAATATATGAATATAAATATTCATAAAAATTAAAATAAAAAATATAATAAGTATAAAATAATTTTCTTTCTTTTTGAGTGGAACAAGGGCCCAAATATATAACTTTTAAAATTATTTATAAAAAAAATAAACAAAAAGCAATATAGTTTAAAAATATATCAAATTGATATTGTTAGGAGATATTAAAATAATATATGTCTCTTAAAAACGGCTTTAAAATTAAATCTCTAGATATTCAGATTTTTATCCCTTTATTGTTGGTACCAAAATATTTTCACGCACGGCAATTTTGTAAGATATTTATCTATATGTATGTATAGCCTTCTGCTACATTGGTATTTTTCCATCCCCCATATATATTTAATTGAGTGATGTCGCCTCTTCCAGTCACTAGAGTGGCGGAAGCTTGCCTAAAGTAATGACCGGTACACTTGAATGGTTCTGGAAGTTCCAGGTACTGCACCATTCGAATATTTTAAAAATAGCCTACAGGTCGTGCAATTTTTGGGCCTCATGCTCATATATTTTCAATAGATTGATAAATATTCCAGCTTTCCCTTATTTGTTACAATGAATGCTCTGCTATTGTTCGTCTTACTATGTGGATTGACTGCTTATCCTCAATGTCGTCCACCGATATTTTGACAAATTCGTTCCTAGAATATGCTCCAGCAATACCTAAAATTAAGACCATTTTTTTCAGTAAATATGTCTTATCAGGAGCTTCAATTAAAAAGGTTTCAACTTCATAAAAATGTAAGAGATTTATGGGGTTTTGGCCAACAGCTTGACGTTTTAAGAAAGCTAACAGCTTTTTGTATTCGCTGAGGTTTATAGCATTTTTGACTGATATTGTAGATCTCAGCATTGAGTATATCGACCACAGTGTAGTTGATTTCATTACTTTGGCTTTCGCTGCAAATTACGCTAGTAAAATATTTTCTGATATCTTCT
>MU185833.1:55070-89814 GCA_016904865.1 Pissodes strobi | reverse complement strand
CAGCTTGTGCAATTTCTGATGGAGTGCACGAAATATCGCTGATCTCGTCGAATTCCATTGAATTTTCACGGGAAGATGTTTTTATTACACGAGAAAGATCTTCAAATCATGTTGGTCACAAAATTGTCGACATATCTTAAACACCCCCTCAATGCCTACGTTTTATGATGGTTGCCAAGGGAAGCAGGTGAGCCAGCGTTTTGATTACTTTGTTGCTCCTCTGAAAAGTGCTACTTTGTGCTTTCTTTTCAAAGCGCGTACTTTGCGCTCAGTTTTACAAAAATATCTTGCTGAATAAGATAGAGGCTGTAAAACGACACAAAATAACAAACAGAATCAGCTTTCAATTTGAACATGTATAATTGCTTTTTCAATAATCAACTTAGTTTTTCATTTTTCTCTACAGTAAGATGCATGTCATTTAAAAACTCACGCAATAATGAAGAAAAAATGAGAAGAAGATAAATAAAATATATAAATAATTATATTTCATAATAAAATTCCAATTCAAGTCCTACAGAAGAATCGTTCGTCTCCTCTTATCCACTTAAGCCAAAATAAATGAACTAATTACGAGAAAGAAAATCCACGTACCAGACAGAAGATAATTCAACTGAATAAAGTTTACAAAAAAGTCACTAATTATTGAAATAAAATTGATTGCTTGTCCTTAGCTACTTCAGCTCATTCCTCGGTATTTTCAGTATTTCTCTAATATATTGTAACCTACTATACTATAAATTGCCACGCGTTTTCTCTTCCCACTCTTTGCGTAGTTATTTCTGATAATAGCCCTTATGTCTCTTTTCGTGAATAGCACGTGGCATAATGCGGACAGTTTTGGGGCTTTTAATCTACGCTGTGTCTAGCCTCCCGGTACCGGTATCCGAATAAATCCCGGTAAAATATATTGGCGGTATGATGACCTAATGGTCTACCGGTATTTACAATAATCCCGGTAGATTTTGTTCTCGTATATGTCTTCGTGATGCAATCAATTTGTCGCAAGAGCTCTCGTGGCGTAGAGGTTTAGACACTTGGGTCTCACCTGGACGGCACGCGTTCGAACCCCATTGCCCATTTTATATATTTTTTTTAAGATTATGTTTCTAAGCATATTTTTTTCTTGATTTTGGGTATGTCTTGGGTTAGATTGGGTTAGCACCTGGTTAGTTTCCTTTTCTTGAGCCCCCGTAGCGACCGAAGCGAGCGGAGGGTCATGCGGATCGACCAATAGGAGAGGCCGATTTTGATATAGTCGGCTACGCCTGTAAAGGATCTTTAAACGCTAATTATTTCATAAAATCTAACGGGATTAATAGAAACACCGGCAGAATATTACGTCATCAATACATACCGGGATTTATTCGGATACCGGTACCGGGAGGCTAGACACAGCGTTTAATCTATAAAAGGTTGAATTAAAAACGTAGTAAAAGATGTTTTACAAGTTATCGATGGCTGGTGTAGATGGTTTAGCAAAAGGGGAATTTTTGTGTGGTTTGGATTTTCTCTTAGGTATTATTTGTGTAATCTGTATTTTTTGCTTGGAGTAACTTTGTATGTGTAAGTGTATTAATACGAATTTTTCACTTTTTGATAAACTAATAGAAGGGAAGTGGTGCGGAACATAAATAATTATGAGTAGAATAATATGATAGGGATATTGTGAACTACTAAAAAAACATTTAAACTACTAATTAATTTTCACCCTATCCTAAGTTTGAACTTGAACTTGTTGAACATATAAATATTAAAGTTAATTTATAAAAAACAGGAGCGAAAAGCGCAGGTAATTATGAACCTTAACGTGGCAATGGTTAGCAGATATGATAAACATAGTCAAGCGGACCATTAGTCCGGCAGGCTTTTATCTCTCAACCATTCCGCTCTCACCTACTGCAGTCCACAGGGACGTGGTAGGAGTTCTAACCATATTCTAGTCTTCAGACCCAACTCGGGAAGTGCAGTTAACGGAACGTACTTCTTGGGGTATACCGGCTTAAAAAGTTCCGATAGATCTGTCAAAGATCTAAGGCAAGCGATTTTTAAAGTAAAATAGTTATAGTGTTTTAAAGTGCTGAGTGAAATTAAGATAAACTAAGAGCCTTAAATAATTATCTCATGAAATAAACAAATCTAACCATAAATTAAAAAAGCACCGCCCTTTAAGAACTTCATAATACAGGGACCAAGACCTATAAACATTTCAAACCATACCATAACCGAAAGCACATGCGTGTTTTAGTAATCGGGTATAGCGTATACTCATTAAATCTTTGACCAATAGACGTTGTTATTGTTTTGCCAAAGTGCTTTATCTCTTCTCACCTGACGTAGATCGATCCATAATCTGAGCTATACAATCTGCACGCCATCTAAAGCGTGACGTCACCGGTAACTAATCGGGACAATATTGTTGTTCAAAATTTAGATTAGAGAATTCATGATTGGTTATTAATTCACGTTTATAATTATTTTTATTATAGATGGATTGCTCGACAACGTGATGTCTTTGGAAGAGGTTCCACAATAGCCTAATATTAAGATATTAGTTTTGATGTTTTCTATTTATATAAATTTATATTTTTAAAGAATTCGCAATTCGCTTTTTTATTAGAGATTTTAGATATGACATACTTAAGGAAAACAGTTGAACATAATATTGATAATCATAATTATTTTCAGGTTTATGAGCGATCTGGAAATGTTGGGTCTTCTGGTAGCGTGCCTTTGTCATGATTTGGATCACAGAGGAACCAATAATGCATTTCAAACTAAGACAGAGTCGCCATTGGCCATTCTTTATTCTACAAGTACAATGGAGCATCATCATTTCGATCAATGCGTGATGATCCTTAATACCGACAGCAATAATATTTTTCAAGTAGGTGGGTTTTATACGTAATAGCGGATAATTATATCAAGTCTGGCCCCAAGCAGAAAGTAAATATAATCATAATTAAGAAGAACTTTGAACAATCAGAATATAGAGTAATGTAAACTAATGCAAGATTTTAATGGTATTTGCTAATTTAATATACAGGGCGATTAAAAAATCGATCACAAAACTTAAGGAGGTGATTTTACATGATAAAATAATGGTAGAGCTTTATATATATTTTATTCGAAATGTCATTGGTTTTCGAGTCACAGTTTGTTAAATTTAAATTTTTTATGTTTGTTTTTTTTTCAATTATACACTAAGTCGATTGTGCCCCATTACTTTAGTAATAACTTAATTCGATTGTGCGCCACTAGAGGGCACTTTAGCTAAATTGAAAATTGTATTTCTACCATAATTTTTGAGCTCTGATAGCTCGTTATCAACAAATTTTCCGATAGACTGACGCAAGTCCTTTAAAAAAAGAACACTTTATTTAACTCACTAAATCTAACCGATCTAGACGTAAATCGTCTTTAAAAATTATGTCGCAAATTAATTTTTCATCTTTCTAAAGTCCACTAGTTTAAATTAAACAAAAAGAATTAACTAAATTAACAAAACATTACTAACCAAACTAAGAAAGATTTTAAAAATGTCCCCCATATTCCCCAAAACATTTCCTAACACTCTTCAAAAATGCTGCCTAACTCGATGAAAAATTCCCGATGTTTCCCTAATAGTTTAGCATTCTTCTATTATCCTTATACGAAGATATTCGATGTCAGTGACTGGAGTAGCATACACCAATAATTGCTTCAAATGGCCCCGGAAAAAAAATCCATAGGATTAAGGTCTGGGGACCTTGATTCCCATGCCAATGGCGCATTTTGTCCAATCCATCGCTCAGGATGCTGCATTCAAATACTCTTGTACTGGAACACTAAAGTGGAGCGGAGCTTCATCTTGGAGGAGCCACATGTTGGCCCTTATGTCCAATGGCACATCTTCCAGATAAAATGGAAGCCGATTTTGGACAAAATCTAGGTATATGCCACCAGTTAATGAGCCATGAAAAATGGGACCCCATTCCTATTCTCCCTGTCCACACATAGTGAACATCTAGGCTGATGTTTTGTTTCTACCATACTATGTGGGTTCTCATAGGCATATGTGTAGATGTTATGCAGATTTCTTATACCATCACGCGTGAAGCCAGTCATCAGTGGATAATATTAAGCCATATACCCTTACCCATTCTGCGCAGATCTCATGCATTGTTGAATGAGTTCAACAAAATAGCTAATAATCCTCAGCTTCCCATACATACAAACATGCCAGACTTGCATATCCAGCAGCTAAAAATCAAGATGCCCTCCTATTATTACAGCAGAGAATTTGTCTCGGAACCACTTCCAGATAGCGAAAAGCTGGCGGGAAGAAATAACCCATGAGATGCCACCGGAACTACACTTATTACTACGAAAGATGACAAATGAAAAACCTCCTGGCTTTTTTCTTCCCCATAAAGCTTGGTCTACACTCAATAGGATTAGGATGGAAGATGGCGTCAGCGCTGATTCATTGTATAAACTGGGCAAGCGCGATTCACTCTCCTGCGACTGAGGTGCTGTTAACCACACTGTCCACCATGTTGTGAGCGACTACCCTCTACGTTCTTATCCAGGTAGCATCGCGGATTTTCCAATGACCACACCAGAGTCGGTTGATTGGATTTTGAATCTGGACATAAGATTATAGTATAGTCTATCCTACATGTTGTTTGAGGTTTACTATGTCCAATGTTGTCCTTTTTTACAATTGCCTTTTTTATTTTTTTTTCTGATGTATGTTATGTTTTGCATGTATTTGCAATTATTGTCTCGGCCGATCATCATTATAAAGGGCTTGCATACTTTGCGAATGAAACGCATACAGTTGTTCTTTTCTTATTACCCTCCATGTACTCACCTGACTTACCCGTACCTCATTCCCAATTTTTCTAATACTGTACCTGGACTATCTTCAATAACTCACGAATTCTTCCTATTCCCCCTATAAATTTTAAAGGAACCATATTCAGAAAGCCTTCTGTGGAATCTGAAAAATGTTTGAGCATGAAAGATATTTCTACCTGGATAACTATCCAAATAATATCTTATTGCCGGTTACTTGCCCATAACAAAAATGCATATCACAATATTCGATATTTGAATACTGATTGGCAATTATTCGTTTACTAAAGTTTAAAGATTTAATAGTTTCAAAAATAATTATATATGATACTTTAAACTAATAAGTTTAGCATAATTTGATACCTCTTAGCCTGGTAGCTGGTAATAATCAAATGAGCAAAATTAATTTGCGACATCATTTTTAAAGGCGATATACGTCTAAACGATTGGATTTAGCGAGTTAAATAAAGAGTACCTTTTTTAATC
This sequence comes from Pissodes strobi, assembly GCA_016904865.1. NCBI lineage: Eukaryota > Metazoa > Arthropoda > Insecta > Coleoptera > Curculionidae > Pissodes > Pissodes strobi. Next base: position 84,489 of record MU185833.1, on the reverse strand, counting down.
AGTCTTTTGGAAAATTTAACTTAAGAATGAGTGTAGTTATCAAAGCTCAAAAATTGTGACAGAAAATCAATTTTCAATGTAGTGCCCTCTAGTCGCATACAATCGAATTGTTACTAGATTATGGAGCGCAATCAACCTAATCTTTACTCCAAGCACTAGTCATATCGGATTTTGCGTAAGCAAATAATAAAAAAAAATCTAAATTTGATTGACTGTAACTCGAAAACCAATGACATTTCGAAAAAAAATTATATTAAGCTCTACCATTATTTTATCATGAAGAATCACCTCCTTAAGTTTCGTCATCGATTTTTGAATCACCCTCTAATTATGGCTCCTTCATTTTACGTTATAGTCGCACTTTATAAAAAATCAAAAAAATTAACATAATTACTTCGAAGCAGCTTAAAGTCACTTTGAGAGTAAATACAGAAAATCCATAAAGTATGACGAGGTATTAAAATTTGGTCAAAGTTAAAAAATTACAAATTAAATTTTATAGGCCATAATTAAAAAAATAGTCATATTATTGAGTTGCTGCAATGAGATCTTTTGATCATAACATCAAGATTTGCAATGTAATTAAAATGCGTGAAAATTGTACAAAAACTATTAACCAAAACCGTATATAGGTGTTATCTAATTAATTCACTATTTATTACCGTTTCCGGGATCTCCATAGGTAATCCAGAAATTGCGGCATCCTGTATATCAGCATAGGACCCAGTATAACAGTATAACAATAAAATATAAAAGCCGGATAAGTCTCATGAATCACTTTTTCCTTGGTATAGGGTAAATTGAAGTTGTTACATTTAGAATGGCAAGGGATCCAGCAGTATGTCTAGCGAAATGCTTTTAAAGAGTAGAAGATTCCTCGAGCTAGTCAGCAGGGAAATATAAAGAGAGTGGTGGATTTATCTCCCTGATATTACAAAACAAGAAATCTGAGATGCCAAGTGACTAGAACTAATAAGTCTCAATATCGAAATATGCATGCTCTGTTTAGGGCCGTACCGGAATTCGCCTTGGGTCCAAGAATATTAGGGTTAGTCTATTCAAAACGGGATATCTAACGAATTTAGACCCTCCGTGGTAAAAACTTGCTTGATAAGGGGTAATGGCCCAGAAATCCTGATAGTAGGGGTTATATTATTGAAACAGTTCTATATGGCGTCCTTATACAGGGCGATTCACGGTAGATGGTTTATTCGATATGTCTGGTGATCGACTAAACGGATCGCTCTGAATATTTGGTCGCTTACATAAACGAATATGCTCTACCTTGCTAAAATATTTTCGATAACGCAGTTTTGACACTAATAGAATGTGATATTTTAAATGGAACAAGTATATAATATTATTTTAAGATTCTCTATTAATTTCTTAATAACTTTTCCTAGTACTTTTCTATACGAACCTGTTGTAGTTTTTGAGACAAAATTACTAGCCATTTTCTTCTTCGAAGAACATCACCTCAATAGATGCTGATAATTTTGAACTCTAAAATAATAAAATATTGAGTTGGGTAATATCCGGAGGCTCTTTACTTTATAGTCAAATTTTAGTTGCATGCATTTTGGTTACTTTTTTGGTTCGAGCTATTGCGTTGGATTTTTCGAAGGCATTCGACAGAGTTTGGCATGAAGGATTGTTCAACAAACTGCCATCTTTCGGACTGACAGAGTTTCTCTGCAGCTGGTTGCCAGTTTCCTTAAAAATCGATCTCTGCACATTGTAGTTGATGGACAGAGCTCAGACACATTCACCATTAATGCGGGTGTACCTCAGGGCGCAATACTTTCACCAACTTTGTTACTCATCTATATTAATGACCTGCTGACCGAAACCGATAATCCTGTTTACAGTGTTGCAGATGATAGTAATCTTGTCTCCCATTTAGATCAGAAAAACATTTACCAGTGACTGAGGCTTTTCAACTTTTCAACGTAGGCAGGAGCAGATTACAACAATTAATCAGGATCTGTGGAAAGTTCGAACTTGGGACGACAGAATTTGGTCCAGTTCAAAGCAGCAAAAACCCAAGCAGCCACGTTTACCAAGAAAGATAATACGGCAGGTCTTGACATCATTATAGCAGGACCGACTATTCCTTTATCTTCGTCAATCGGACTACTGGGTGTCTCGGTCAACAGCAATATGTCCTGGCATGCCCACGTTGCAAACATCGTAAAATTAGCTTCGCAGAAGCTTGGTGCGCTATTTCCCAACAAAAAACTGAATACACCGCAGCAGCTGCGCTTGCTTTACAAAGCGAATAGAATATTGCTCACGCATCTAAGGTGCTTATGTGGTTAAGATCTCCCTGTTTTACAGATATTTTTACGGGAGATGTTCTCAGGATTTGGGCTGCCTTATCCCGGACCCAGCAACGCCTGTCAGACTGTCACGACAGAAGGCAAAAGCGCACCCGTTCGTCGTACAACTGGAAATAACTAGAACATCGCTTTATAAGGACTCCTTTGTCTGGCGCACTGCATCACTGTGAAACTCACCCCAAGGACATCTTTTTTCGTAATTACAACCTACAGCTCTTCAAAAACCGTGTCAATCAACATCTTTAGACACACACCGCTCGTCGAGTGCAATAGGATCTCCCCTTAGCGTGTGTGCCACTGCCATAAGAAAGGAAGAAAACTGCAAAGAGAACACCCTGCATATTATTACCGATATGGAAAGCTGCTGAAGTATGCTCTTTATCTGTTTACATCATACCCTACACCTACCTAGTCAAGTTTCTGACTTATAAGCATTTATTAGTAAAAGTCCCATGAAAAAGTTACTCCCATTGGGTTTTTAGTACGCGTGCCATGATACTGTTTGAGATAGATGTAATATCCCTTTGGTCATCGATCCGCTATTCCATTACTTTTACAAGTTATAAATGCCTTTATATGAAATTCTTATGAATTTGTTTAGACAATATGATACAATTGTCCGCAAGACATGTTGACAGTTTAGTGAAATATGAACTGAAATAATGAACCTCAGAAAATTTATGGGAATCCAGGACACCTTCATTGTATTTAGTTCGAATTTAAAAGCCATAAGAAACTTGCCTCTACGCGTTTTAAATGTTTTGGCACATTTTCAAATATTTCTCTAATCATAAATGTGCTGAAGTGCTGAAGATGATTTATATAAAACATATTCATCAGCTCAAAGTATTTTGGAACATCATAATATTCATGATTATAAATTTATTAAAGTACAAGCCATAAAGCCTCACGTTCCTCAAGAGGGAGTCGAATTTTATCAAATGTTGCTGGTGCGCACCCAAGACGATTCAAATAATTTAAGTTGAATAATTTGGACTGGTGAACCTAAATAAAGAATTTTTCATAAAAGAGAGCATCATTTTTGATCCAGTGAAAATCCTTACTTCGCGAAGCAACACCTTCTAAACAAGACGGCTTGGTATCTAAATCTAAGATGGGATCGCGCGTAGACAGCAGGCTATGACAATGGAAAACGTATTAATTCATATATAAACTACTTTTGTTACATACCTAAATTGTTTTTAATAGATATTTACCAAAAAAGTAACAACTCACAGAAAGGAACATAATAATTATTACATTAAGTAGTTTAACACTAATTATAATATGCTATGCTATGTGCTATAATGTAAAAATTAAAAACTAAGGCTATTAATTTATAAATATACAGTGGTATGTTTAAAATACATCTCGAAATATATATAAACTAAAACAAAAATACAGTAACTTAGATATTTTTTAAAGACTGTTTAAATAAGATAATGTCATGTGAAAAAAATAAAGTTTACTTATGAGGAACTTTTTGATTTGACTCAATTGTTTCTATTTTGTTTAAAAAAGAAACCTTAAATTTTTAAGGAAACTGAATTTTGAAAAAAATCCTTTTCAATTTGAGCGTGCGCAATAGAAAAGAACTTGCTTCACTAGGTTTCTTTAGCTTTTTTGCCTAGATTTTGCTACATATATTTTTCATATCAATAAAAAACAGAGGCGAAAAAAAAATAAATTACTTGATTTTTTTTTTAAATTGAACCGGTTGACTTTGTAGTGTTGAGCGATGAAATTTTTCGCACTTGTGGTAATTATTGTAAACAGAAAACAGGAGTGTGGTCCTAAAGATGTTAAAACATCACTTACAATGTTTAAATTGCCTTCTACAGAACGCTGTTCAGTTTTGTTTAAGAAAATAAGCAGCTTCAATAACAAATTTCTCTACAGTATTAACGTCATGTAGGTATTTCAAGAGGTGAATTGAGTTGGCTTTTGTCTAATAGCAACACCCATATATATTCATTTGGAATAAAATGGATTTCACATACCTAAACTGTGTATTTACTTTAATTGCCTGCATTAGACCAAGGCTTTGGTCAAGACAGTCATTGAATACAATACAACCATCTTAGAGGTAAATTGCAAGTATTGCAAAGCATTTTTTAGGTAAAAACTGGAAAAATCACACAATTAATTAATATCAGACGATGTGCACGTAATGATAGGTACAGACCCTAAAAATGCAGTGTGTATGACTAGTTACTACCTATAAAAATAGAAAAACAAAACGTAACCGAGGTATTCGTGGTTGGAACGAGTGATTTTTCCCTCTTAATTGAATTTTCCCACTGCCGATGCCGCCTCAATTCACCTTGTTTTGAAAATGAAAGAATAGCCATTTGAGACCCATTTTTATAATTCTCTCTACATTGGGAAACACAACAGATTAACACTATGTTTTTAATTCACTCAACACTATTATACACGATTATTTTAGAGTCAATGTCCTCAACTAAGCTACTGAACTTAAACCAAAGCTGAAACATATTTTAATTACTATACGTATCTAAAACCACCCTACAATCCTTTTTAAATATTCTAATGCTACAAATAAAAAGTGATTAGGTAACTTAAGTAAATCTGAGGTATTAAAATCAATCCTCTGATATTGTTTACTTCAGGCCGACAGTATATGAATATTAAAATTTCAGTTATTCTGGATAGTACTAGGTATAATCAGCCCTGAAATTAAACTATATATTTGTGGAAACACACCTTGAATCAGATCAATTAGTCCCTAGCTATAAACTATAAGTATTTGATTGTATAATGCAGAATAATTAGGATTTATAGTGTAGTGTAGTAGGGCTAAGAGTCTATTTTCACGAACACAGGGCAATGCCCTAGCCATTAAGACAATAAATTACCTGCTTTGTATAAATTTCATAATTATTTCATATTTTATATTAAAAACTCGAAATATATACTTTACAGCTTTTAATTTTGGTCCCAACGGGGGTGGCCATATTTCAGGGCCTTCTTCTCTAGAAGGTATTTCAGTTAAACTGATTTCCACATGTCAGTGGACAATTGTTAAGACACCTAATACACAGCTTAGTATAACAATCAGCTGGAAGTCTCTCGGCCGGCACCATTGAAATATTAGCCCGGAACAGAAAAAGATGCAACATAGGCGAAACTCGCGCTGTCGCTCTCGCACCGGGGAGAGAATCCAGCGCCGTATTAAGGATATTTTATTTTTGAATTACAGTACCGTATTTTCAGGTTATTGGCTAAACTCGGGTGCTAGGCGCTATGCCGATTATTAGTGATTATCGTATTCATGAAGGAAAAATAAATTAATAAACATATTGGAACAATGCAAAGACACTATTTATTTAAGAAGAGTTATACATGGTGTAATTTCACAAGTCGAAAAATAAAACAAACATTAAATATGGTCAAACCACAAATAAACATTAGGTAATTAAATTAAAATAAATACTAAAATACATACATTTGAAAGGAATCAGTAAAAAATGCAATGATTACATGGGTATTTTGAATATTTTACAATTTTATTATTTATTTCTTAATAATAGAATTAATAGATACACTATTTTGAGGGCGAAGCGAAAATAAATTGACATCAAAACCGTTTGTGACTAAAAGTACCTACACTATAATAATTGTATTGATTCCTCCATATGATTAATATATTTTTTTTATATTTTTAAAAGTATAGTTAATATTTTTATCAAAGTATAGTACATGCGAACTCTTAAACATAATTTTTATTCCGACTGCCTTGATCATAGGCAAAAACGCACTAACAACTGCTCTTGAAAACTGGACATTACAAACATCGTGTGAAAAATATACTTACTTTGCGTACGCTTATGCGGGTATTTAGATGAAAGAGCTTCGTCTCCGTTTTAGAGCCTCAGATCTGAAAAAAAGTGGGCTCAATTTTAGGGCTTCACCCCCCCAGAAGCCCCTTGTGCAAAACTGTAGAAAATTGAACTGTCATACCAGGGGCCCCCTTTTTAGGCTTGGGGCCAATTTTAGGGCTTCGCCTCAGGGGGCCCCATTTTTTGATCTGTAAAAAATGGGACTCCCGTACCAGAGGCCACATTCTAGGGTTTTGCCCCCCTGGGGCCCCATTTTAGGGCTTCGCCCCAGGGGGAGAACCTCTTTTCCAAATGTGTCAAATATGAGATACCCACGCCGGGGGGCCCCATTCAAAAGCTTCGCCCCCCGAGGGCCTCATTTTAAAATGGGCCGTCTACCAGGGGCCCCATTTCAGGGCTTTGGGCCTTAAGGAGTCCCAATTTAGGGCTTCACCCCCGGATGCTCCCTTTTCCGAATATGTCAAAAATGGGTCCCCCGGGAGAAGGCAAAGCCATAAGAGGAGACGGCCGATGAATGGCGCCTTTTTCCAAAGATATGAAAAGAATAGCTCCAAAATTTAAGGGCGAAACCTAAAAGGACGCCACGGGTAGGGCGTTGTCCCAGCCCTGGCATGTCAATAGCTACTCATTAACTAGTTACACAAATTGTTGTAGAAGTGTTTGTATGGTCTTTGTAAATTAGGTATATATCTGATAAATATTATATAATATTAATATTGTTTGCATTCGTAGAAGAAAGTACAGTATGTAACGCGTGTGAAAAATCACTTTCCACACGAGTGTGAAGTTTGATGGCACGAGCCGTAGGCGAGTGACATAAATTACACTTCAACACTTGTTGCACAATATACCATTACTGCAAATATTTGGAGACAATTCTCACTTTTTCCGTCGAGTGTTCTATGAATGGTCATGGAAACCGAAGATAAATAAATGACAGTCGTGCGTTTGTTACAGTTTGTTGCTGGCATTCCTGTTCTAAATATGCCCGAAGCCCGAATACAATATGTCAAAACTGACAGTCATTTGCAAATTTCAGAATAAGTATAGAGAAATATGTGCATTTAATTTATAAAAATGGGGCTGCTATAGAAATAGTTCTCTAAATTGCCGTTTTCGAAAGATTACAGTAACATTCTTTGTCAAGCGGTAATCCGTTACTTTGCGCTTTAAACATACAATTAACCATTACCAGTATATAATTACGAAGTAAGTTGATGACATAAAGAATGATGGCATGATATGACAAAACATTCATTGTTTTGCACAGACATGCCCATAATATACAATAAGAATATTCAAGTTGAAATGTGGACCCAACAAAATATCACAGCTTTGTACTAAGCCGTGAAAATATTATATATATCGTAGTTATAATTAGATACTTACCTCTTTTTATCAGTAGGAAACCGAAAGAAGCTCCTATCACAATTATATTTTTTATTAATACATCCTTTAGCGGCACAAACGTGTCCCATCTTTGAGAAACTCATGATATCGCTGGTTATAAAAACACGAAATCGGTATCAACACTTTTAACTACGCCTATGTTCAATTAATTCAAAATCTAAGGAACAAATAGCCGCTACCGACGCTAGTGCCGTGATCTTCCCCATAATGGCGCCATGCGCAAGGATCGGCGCAAACCGTTCTCACGAGCGGAGTGTCCTAGCTGATTGTACTAAGCTGTGCCTAATATTTGAGAAACCATTAGTATCAAGAAACTCTCTCATCAGTTTGAGAACCGTTGACAAAAACTTCGTAGACGATCTGCCACTTGAAGACTATCAACTCGACTGCACTCCTGCAAATTATACACGAGAGGTTGCCGTAGAAATGTATAGGATTCTTGACGATCGAGGCATTTGGGACCGTGAAATTGAGTTCTGAGATCACCTGATCGTAATCCATTAGATTTTTACCTTTGGGACATGTTTGGAAAAAGGTTGCAGTTAGTACATTTAAATGAAGGGTTATTAAGCCCGGTTCAGACGCTGGTAGTAATTTAGTATTTGACCTGTCACACAACAATTTTAGTCTAGTCCACTTGCTTAGTCCAGTCAACGGTCGCGTTTAGTAAATAGAAATCTATTCTACTTTTTCCGGTCGAGTGCCTACTCCACCACTTTTAGCCGACTTCAAAACTTCTTATTAACAGAATTGAAAGTATATGTTTGTCAGAAATACAAAAGTTTCGACGTATATGGGTAAAAATAATTGGATCAGCTGAATATATGAACTTCAATTGCCTTTTAAAGGAATTTGCTCTAGAAAATCAAAAAGAGTACTTTTTTGGGCTCAGGTCGTCAGAGGAGTTATTTCCTATTTTGCTGCGCAAATTTAAAATGGCTATTCAAAAACTTACACCATAAACTATTTCTTTTTGACCAAAATGTTCCATTGTAATAACTTCTTGCAAAGTGAGTATTTATACTGCTTGACGCATGGGCATATTTTTGTACTTTTTCTTTCTGGCATCCCGTAAACATTTATAATTAACATTGTAAGGTTGTAAATGTTATAAAAAACAGTAGTGCGATGTGGTATATATTCGTTTCTGAGAGAATTGGGAGCTCTTCGCGCCGGAACACTCAAGACGAGCAGGCAGTTTTCCGTATCAGAATTTATGGTTGCTATTTTTGACCATCAGGTCTAATTATCGCCTGATTGCGTCGTTGCACTATTTGGTAAATGAAGTAGAGTGTATATTTTCTAAAATTATCGGCCATATCGCCTATCAACGTGGTGCGACGAACTAGTGTTTTTTTAAACGTATGTTGGACTCGAGTATTTGTATTTAAGATGGTTAAAATTGTTTATCATTTAACTAGTGTCCCTCTGTGTGGGTTAGAATTCATTCCGTGAGATAGAATTTCCTCCTTTTGGGACTGAAATCCGTCGGCGGCCTTTTGATGCTGACCTAGCTTGCTTCGGCGTCCGTTAGCCGTACAGCGGCCTTTTTCTCAAGGTGGTACGACCACATGGTGGAGACGTATCTTCACAGGAAACGCCAGTGTCTGCAAATATACTACATACGAGTAAAATCTATTTTGTTTTATTTAAGGACTTTTGTTATCGATATTGTCGCTATACATCATTTTAATTAATGAATTTATAGTTAAATGACTATAGGTCGTTTTCCTCCTATATCGCACATACTCCATAGTTATATATAATTTTTATTATTGAATTTATAGTTAAACGACTGTAGGTCGTTTGATGTCTCTCGTTTATATTGCAACACGTTTTTCTAATTGAATTTAAAATGAAAGTAATGATTTTTTTTGCAATTAATTAAAAAGGAACCTAGCCCCGGAGAGTTGTATTGCAAATGCCCGGCCCCTGTAGTGGGGTCGCTTGAGCGCCACCCGTTCTAGCCAACTAAACGGAAAAAGCTCTGCTGGGGTTGTGCAGGGTGGCTAGGTCAGCTCATTAAATCAACTGGTACTTAACTTCAAACCAACAAGAAAACGAGAATATCGGCTGGCTTATTAAATCAATAATTAATCACTTAACTTAACCTATCAAAAAAAAAACAATCTAAAATTTAAGGAACAATATATTTGCTACTAAGTTCTTTTTTTTTAAACACAGCAACAATCTATCTGGAGTAAAATGTTAAATGGAAAGGCGGTTAGTTAAGCCAAAAGAATGTCAAATGACTATTAAAGTAATTGATGAAATCAACAGAGCACCATATGGAGATTGTGCGGAGACCAATTCAGTTGTTAATACTCGGTTCTGTATGCCTTACCACTAAATGCACTAAATACTACTAACCGAAGTGATCACTTTGATGTCAACTAAGCTAATTACACCTAGGTATGCGTTCGCTAATAGCTGCACCGATTTTAAATGTAGCGATAATAATATGTAGCAATGAACGGCCACAATAATTAAATCAAATGACTCGATAAGTTAATAAGGGAACAAAATTAGAATAAACCTATTGAAAGCTTTGCTATCAATGCCTGACTTATATTATAAAGAAAGAAATTTCAGAGCGGTTATGTTACTCGATAAATGAATGAAAGGAATAAAATTATAGAAACTGTTTCAAAGCTCGACTGTCAATGCTTGATTTATATTAAAGAGAAAGAAAATTCAGAGCGATTAATAATAATAAATGAATAAATAAACTTAATACGATACCACTTAAATCCGTCGAACTCTGGTAAAGGTGCCGGGCACCCGGTGGTACTGCTAGGGCACTGGCCGTGAGGAAAAACTAGCCGAGGTCTCGAAAGCTCGGTATTAGGATTGGCTGTAGTGTAGCCTGGTAGTTGAAGTGGTGGCTCTCTAGTAACCCCTGTTTCTAGCCTGATCGTAAGAGCTGTGGCCCTCCAGGAAAGCCCTGAAATATCCCAGTGCGCATTAGACGAAGCCCCCTTACTTTTATTAAAACCATAACCCCCCCTGCATAAATATATCTTTATAAAACAAATTCCCCCAGAAAAAAAACCATGATCTTGCAATGCCCATTAGCAAATAAAAGAGATACTAAGGTTCAGACAACTTGAATATAAAAAAATATAGGGATTAATTACTCCTAAAAGAAAATATAAACTTCCCCATACGATCAAAACTCAAGTTACATTAAAATAAAAATTCAGATTTGATAAAATGGAGTAGATAAGTTAACATATGGGACGCAAAGCAAATGGCGGTATGAGCACAAAAAAAACGTAACACAGATAAAGCAATTAAATCATGAATTTAGGCAGAACTAGAGCAATAATTACCTCGTTAGTCTGTGTGAGGGCTAGGGAAATTCGACGGTCTCGATCTTATCTGACGAACGTGGAAAGCCTCTAGAAATAATGGAAAAAACCGTTAGCGACATGGCATCCACGCGCTTCACAGGCAATACAAAAAGAAATCCAGAGAAAATGCTTACCTAATACAGCAGTATTCAGATCTCGATTAATCGGACGTGTCAAAACACAAACAGAAAATCAACACAACATATCTCCAAAGAAAGGATAGAATAATTGAATCACAATAGAATGTTGAGTCTCTACGGCTGCACTATCAGCAAACCTTCTCTGCGCCCCGATGGGTATTTTAGACAAGCCAAATCCTCAGTTTTCAGTCAATTTGTCTTTTTCACTTCTATGAGATTAGAGGGGGGAAAAATTGTAGGGCGGAGAACTGCCATATCGTATTCTAACGATTCCATACGAGGAATAATTCTAAGATAATAAACAACTTAGATCTCGTTTATTATGGTTGTAAAACGACTGCGGAAGCCACAATTAATTCACCGAAATTGAATGATTCCAGAAATACCAGAGAATATTCCCTAACAAAACGATAAACTTTTAAAAATTTAAATCGACAGCTGGCGTTTACAAGAAATGGTACATTCCTATTACTCGGTCTAATGTTTCAAAATCTACAGCATGCCGTGTGAATATATTTAGAAGCAGAGGTTCCAAAACAATCTAACGATCTTCAGAAATGGCGGCCGGCAATTGGTGTTCCGCAACCAAGAAGTTCCCAAAAGGTTATGGAATATTCACACCCTTAGTCAAATATGGATCGATGAATCTACTGCAGCGTATTTGTGGGTTTATTAACAGAATTCTTAAAGATGTAGACCGGTTTACGGGCTGTTCTACGATAATGTAATATAAATCAAGCCAAGCTATTACAATAACAATGTGCTTTGCTTATCAACTAAAATAAACACAGTCACAACGTGTTATAAATGCTAATACAAATATATCGTTAACCTATAATTAGAATATAGTTAATTTTTATTAAGAAAATCGGCATTTTCAAGCGAATTGTTAGCAAATCAAATCAATAAATTTAGAATTAATAAACCGATGAGTACAAAATACAGCATCTTTTTTTCCCTAAATGAGGCATATAAATGAAATTTTAAAAATATTTGACATTGGCAAAATCGAACTGTTACAATATTTTGGTTTCATTTATTGATCTGGCTATTTTGCTTATCGAAATACCTTTAAAAAGTTGTAGGTTATCTAGTTTCATGCATCATATATATTTCTGCTTCTTTTCATATTTGAGGTGGAGATATTAAATTATATCTTTATTATATCTGATATTATCTCAAGTAGAGAATTAATTTTGCTAAAGTCAGGATAGTTGATTGATTTATTTTACCGTAATTGGCTGTAAAGCTCATGGCAGTAATTTGTTTCCCATAACTGAAATTTACAAATTTAATTTGTCGTCTTGATAACGGAATCGACTTGATCTCAAATCGATTACCTGTAGATATTTATCGGTTAAATATGCACATATTTACGCTACATGTTGTCTTATTGATTTAGTGTAGTTGAGCGACTGTTTACTGGTCTACTGATATTGTCGCTGCCACGGGATTAATTTAGGTTAGGTTTGGTTAATAATCACTTCATTTATACCTGTAGATATTCACCGGCTATACCTATACGTATTTACTTCACCGGCTATCCATTGATTTAGTATAAAACTATTTTAGTAAAATACTTCCTCTTTATAGTATTGCATGATTGCTTGTAGTCACACCTTGAAGGATTCAACGTTTAGTTGGAATTATTTCAGTAGGTAAAATACATTACAAGAGAATATTCTCATTAGTTTATGGGCGTTACCATAACTTGAAATTAATTTGAGGTAAAATTGATTGTCCTTAAATGGTTTGTGTAAGTTTTCATATTTAAATAAATAATGGAATCTTGATAAATATTTTGATAAATTGCAGTCAAAATAATTACTAATTCGTATATCCTCCGTTTTTTCAACGTTCTTATACAGGGTATTTTTTTAAATATTACTACCCAATTTTCAAGGATCAATAATCATCAATGCATTTCTATTAAAAAATATTTAGTGGCGCCCTCTCCTAACTGCCACGACGTAGACTCACGTCTTTAAAAAAATGAATCCGCTGAGTAAACCTGGTGTTAAGCAATTAACAGAGAGTGTTACAGAATTAGCACCCGACGCTTAAGGCAGGTTACAACATATTCTTCTACCAATGTTAGGGTAGTATTTTTCGCCGTCCACCTTGACAAAAAATGACAAGGTTCTCAGATCATACTACATTAAAATTCGTAGAATGATATGTTAATCATGAATGTTTATGGGCTGCTGGAAATGAAAAATACAAAAACATGCCAATGCGGCAAGTAGCATATGCACATTTGCATAAAGTTATGGCAATATAAGAATAGTTTATGGTATCAGTTTTTTCAAGAACCTTTTTATATTTGCTCAGCAAACTATTAAATAAATCCTCTAAAATCCTGAGTACACAAAAAATACCATTTTGGATCTTATAGAGCAAATTCTTTTAAAAGACAATTCTACTTCGCCAATTCTTTACTCAAATACGTCTATGTCTTTGCATGTCTTCCAAACATATGCTTTCAGTTCTGTTAATAAGAAGTAGTCAGATCAGTCACAAACATCGCTTCTCAATTTGCATTTTCCAATTATTCATATTAAAAAAAAAACACTAATCGACTTTACTAAACTAATGGCATCTCGTAGACCAGTTGATATTACTCGACCTTTTTTGACCTACTCTACTAAATTACTACTGTGCAAACAGTAGGGCGACTCGACTTAATTACTTTATTCGACTGTACTACGCACTGTGTCTGAACCGGGCTTGACATCGGATAACGCAATCACTTGTAAATTTAGATCCAAATGAAATTAGATCTGCCACAACGAATCGGAAAGCAGTCAACTCCCATGTTTGGAGGCACTTGTAAATAAACCGCAAGCCAGTTTTGAACATTTGTTAAAATATTTTGTCTAATTATTTTAGTTTTTTTTAATTACATATTTTTTAATTGTATTGATTTTCTTAGGTTCATTAGCAAGAGATTCAGGTACGATCCATTAAACTTTCTACCTATCCTGCTGATAATTGAATCGCGTTGTCCAATCAAAATAAACAAGTTCGTTTGAATAGCTTTCTTTCCTCGTTTTGAAAGGTATTTACAGCGTGTAGAAGTATTAGAATACCGAAACATTAAGGAGAGTGATATAAGGTTTATGTAAAACAATAGCTAATAATGACACATTTTGCAAAAACCGAATGGGGTAACTTTTTCAAGGAATTTTAGTAATAAATGCTTGTAAGTCTGAAACTTGATTAGTTAGCTCTGGGTAGGATACGAGGCAAATTTCAGCAACTTCTCATATCAGTAATGACATACAAGGTGTTTAAACTGCCGAACGGAACTTTTCCAAATAACCAAAATACACGTATTTTTAAATCACCATCCATTTTGAAACGAAGATTTTGCCATAAAGCAAAAAGTATCCAGATATTACCTAATTCTAAACCAAAGTGCAGTGACTTAGCATCTCTTAGATGAAGAAACCTTTGGAACAATAGACGAGTACGAAACTGGACATTGAATATTGAACATGTACGATTCCATAATATGTACCAATAACGTAAGAGGAGTGGAGGATTTTAATGGGTGTCGCGTGATTTTGCGGTAAACTCATTACTCTCGGCGGATTTGGAATATACCAAGGAAAAATCGGTGAAAAAAAAATTAAATCCATATTTTACCTGTAAAGGGCCTGTTATCTGCTCAATGCCGAAATCGCTAGGCTGCATCAAATGGTAGACGAGAAAAGCCTCTGTAAGGAAAATATCAGAATTTTAAAAGTTATGTTTTCTAAACAAAAATTGGATATTAACTTTTACCTCGAAAAACTGCAACAAATCGGTATGAGAAAATCTTAAGAATAGTGCGTAAGAAATGAATGGTAAAGTATTGATTTTTATATTTTAGGCATATCTGCTGTTGACTCTAATTAATTTTCCAGCTCTGAACAAAAGCATCACGTCTATTAGAATCATCTGGGCTTACATTTTTTCACGCAATCGCAAATCACGAGACACCCATTAAAATCCTCCGCTCTCTAAATCGTATAGTGAAAGGGTTTACTTGTTGAGCAATTTTTTTTATTATGATGAGGTTTGCTAGACCAATTATACATAAAACATTTCTCCAATCTCGTATTTGGCAGGAAATTGAAAATCCCGATGGAAATAACCACGAGATTGGCAAAATAAAATCCATGTTTATGAAGGGCTATTCTTCAGCATTCCCGTCAATTCAGGCGCGTAAATTACTTGTATGTTTGACCTTTGTATAAAATAAATCAAATGAAAAAATTCCCAGATAAATATGGAAAATCGGAATGGTACAAAATATTAACGATATTTCATTTAATTATAACTACGACCCGAATTAGAATAAGCGCTTAAAATGTTTGTCAATTGCATAAGCCTATATTTATTTTTTTTGTGTTTGTTAGGGTGGTCAAGGGAATAATCGCCATGTAAACAAGTGTTAGGTTCGGTGGTCCATCCTAGTTGGGTTCAGTGTTTTTTTTAAGCAAAAACTTGTTTGGCACGGGTATGATTTGAGGCTCGATGAAACAAAAAAGCGACAGTAAAAAGAGATCTATAGGATGTTGTTCAAAAACCATTTGAACACTTTTTCAAATCTAACGATTTAATTTGTGTTATTTTAACATTCCACGCCAGTGTGCTCGCATTCCAAAGAAATCCTAAAAACCTTGGCGATACTCGTAGCGCCATCTCTTGTTACAACGTTTATCCACTGCATCAGCCAGTCTAGATAGCTAAAAGCAAAGCGGCCTCGAAAGGCATCTGACCAATCATAGCGCTTTCTACAGAAAAGCCACTATACCCCGGCGATATTACTAGCGCTGTTGTAACAACGTTTACTCATCTGAACGCGGCTGCTCAACCTACGCCTTCATCACAATCGAGTCTTGTCTCGATCGCCAAGTAAGTAAACTCACATGTTTACAATTACTCTCTCACATCAGAGTATAATATTGTTTTGTTATACTTTGGCTTTATTCTAATATAAAGATTCTCCGGCACCATGTCTGCCAATATTCTCTCAGTTTTATTACAATATAAAGATTCTCACAAATGCTATTTCCCCTACACGGATTTCATCTTACCTTTGCTACCTGCATAGCGTGTTTTATAATCATTTATGCGTGTACAAAAACCGCATTTCACAAGGTCATCCCTGTATGCCATGCATATATAACTGCATACCATCTCAATTCACTACCACTACATTCAAGTCATTCTTATTTGGAAGAAATTGAAGTACATTGTATATAGAAGTTACAACAGAGATTTAGTAGTAAGTTTTTTAAGTGACTTTCCCATGTGCTGGAAGATAAACTGCTGAACGAGTGAACGTTGCTCGTCAATTGGTGAATGTAGTGTACATAGTAGCTTATAGTTGGACATTAAGGTAATATTTATTCTGATATTATTGCTTGTATGTTACTGTATTTCATCTCAAAGTTATCTCAGCTAATCGAGCTCATACGTAGCAGTTCCGCAGGAACTTTAATGAACATATAGCTGCAAGATTACGTTTATAATCATATACTTGTTTAGGATTACAACTGTTCATGCAATGCTTTAGCTTTTAAAGGTATATTTCTTGTGATATTCTGCAAGGTCGATACCTAGCATCGACTGATATTGTCCATATCGTAGCCCTGACTACATAGAATCATTTAATGTTTATATTTTGTTTATTTATGAGCTTTCGGTTGTATTCAGGTAAAATAACTTATTAAAATATTCATATAATGCTAAAGATGTTTGTTTTATTTACAAAATCACTTTAAAACTAGCCCCTATGGTAAATATGAGCACTCTCTGCTTGTTTAGAAAATCGACCAAGATCGAATCTGAAACAGATGTAGCCTGCGAGAGAAAGAGATAGAACACAGTTATACAGTTATTACGTGTTTGTTAACAGTAAAAAGTATAAAGTAGTTTTCGTCCTATCACTGAAGTTAAGCAACGTCGGGGGTGGTTAGTACTTGGATGGGTAACCGCCTGGTTTAATTTTATAAAGGTTTTTCATCTACTGCGTTTGAAATGCACACATGATTTTGTTTTATTCTTAGGTATTATAGGTATTTATCAAAGCTCTTTCCACTATGATTTGATTAACAAATACAGCTGCATGTAGCGCAAATAAGTAGCTAGTGATGAATTTAATTGAGGATAGATGGAATAACAAACTCTAGTGTCACTTTTAAAACCTGTCAATAATATCCTACATAATTTTGGCACATGACACTTGGCAAATATCATGTTAAAAAATGTGTCAGTTGTCAAAAACCTATCTCAACAGTAATTTTTAACTTTCCGTTACCATGGCAACCGTGTATTCTATATTGCAGTAAAATTCTCTCGATTAAATTTATACGTTCCGGTATCTGGTTTATCGTTTAGTTGTCATATTGTTTTTTCAACACACGTTTTCGCAGATTATTACATCACGCTCAGTTTATATCTATATATGGTCCAAAGTAACCGATATAACGATGTATAGTTAGAGTTGCCATGGAAACCGATATTTAAATTTTCTTATTCATGGTAATATTATATTTATTGGTATAGCTTGATCAGCTCCCTTAGCTTACATATGACAAATATAAATGTAAAATATGTCAAAATTATCTAAAACTAATTTGACGTATGATAATGTGACAAAAACTATTATAAACGTAAAATGTCACAGTTCCAACTATCAAAAAACAGTTGCTAATAAAGCAGCATTGAAAAATACAACTATAACTATTAGACACCTTTTTCGATATCTAGCATATTAAAAGAATGTAACGGGCCAAATTTTCATTTTGTATTCAGTCGCCAGAATGTCACGATTTATTGAGAAAATAGTTTATTTTCTTAATAAATGTCGGGTCCAATAACTATTTACTTTTAGCTAACGCCAGTAATTAATTAAAGTAGGCAAAATTTTGGGCTTTTATTATCAAAATCGGCTCGAAAAATTATTGAACGTGACATGTAACTTGCGGGATATCGTATGATTGGTCAGCCAGAATTCTTGAAGTGGGGATTTTGAAGGAAGTTCCTTTGCCTTCCGCGTTGGTTTCTAAACTCTTCACTAACGTCACTATACGTCGGTTTGCCGTTGGTAGCAGGACTGGATGGTATCGGATGGAAATTTGATTGATTTTACCTTTTGTGGGATTTTCCAACTGACCAGTTTCTGGAGATTCAGGTGTACCTTTACCTTACCTTTAGTTAATTGTTTGTTTGGTGCTTGGAACTCGCCCCTTAATGGAATTTGTGTACTGTTTTTTTTTTTCAGGTGAGTTGAGTTTGGTTTTCTTTGAGAAAGGGAGCCACGTAAATGGTCCCTAATTCCGTTTTAATTTTTCTTACAGAGGCTTTTCTCGTCTACCTTTTGAGGCAGCCTAGCGATTCCGGCGTTGAGCCGATAACAGACCCTTTACAGGTAAAAGATTGATTTTTTGTTTTCTGATTTTCTCTTGGTATATTATTTTAATGGCTGTGTTCTTTGGTTATGAGTTATATGCGGAACCTTGAATATATTGATGTTTCACAGGATTCTACCGACGGGTCCTGTTGACGGGTTTCCTTTTGTTTTTGGCTACGCTAAACTAGGAGTGAAGTTTTCTGCTTGTCTGCTTTTGACTGGACTATCACCAGCTACCCGTAGAGTCCTTTTTCTTTCGAGGACGTCCCTGGTTCTTCCGGGCAGTTCCTCGTGCTCCATTAATGTGAACGATTTCTTCTGGAAGCTGCCGAGGAGCTGTCTTCAAACTGTGTCTTGTTTTCTTGTATATATTGACGTTAATTGCTGGTTAGCGATTACCGGGTTAGTTAGCCTTCGAGCTCTTCATTTTTGTTTCCTCTATAGAGTATAAACTTAATCTTATGTTTTATTTCCCTAAAGAGAGGTAAATCTCTCTAAGGAAGCCAAAACGTCTCTTTGCCTTGTTTTGTACGTCTCTTTAGTTGAACCCTAAAATTCTGATCAATTTTGAACAGCCTACCTCGAACAGGCCTAATTTTAGATTAAACCTTAAAGTCTGATTAATTTCGTTTAACCTGGAAGTCCGATTTTTGGATTTTGATTAATCTGAACAATTTTGATTTCAGATTGAACTTTCAATTGTCTAATTTATTAATGGTGTAAGTTGTACTGTTTTTTGTTCTGTTTAATTTTCCACGGTTACTTATTTTAGATATCTGTGATTGAAGTGCTTCTATTGATAATATGGCCTATAGGCCAAGCGACAGGGGGTTTCTATTTGCAAAAGGTCGAACAGAAATGAAATTTTGTGGGATGGTAGAGATAGGTCCCCTGATAGTACATTTAAGTTTGCGACCTCGGGGGGGTGCCGCTCGAGGGGTGGGGGGATGAAAACTCTGCTTCGCGGCGCTTGGAGGAAAGTAGCACCGTTGGAGTAGGTGCTATAAAAAAAAAGTTCAAATAAAATATGTAGAAAACAAAATTACGCACAACTTTGGTTTTATGCACTTTTTCGCTCCGACCAATATTTTCTGCTCTACGGCGCGCCAAACTTGGGGGGTAGTTTGCAAATTTTAACAAAATCAGAGTTTAATCGCGGATTGAATCAAATATGGCTACCAAACAATTCTGGTATTTTTTTTTTCTGTAAGAGTGAGGTTTTCTAAGTAAAGCGTGAAATTTGACCTTATATTATAAAAGATATGATTTTTTGAAGTGCGCCCTTACATACTTGGATATGGGCATTTTTCATCTATCACGATCTACGGTCGATATTTTTTTAGTATTGCTGACCTACAATAACTTTTTTTATTTTAGTGCAAACATAATACAAGAAAATATAATTTTCAACTCGTTTCCACACCACCCTTGAGGTAGAGCTGTTCCACGGTCGATATCGGAGTTTTATGACATTAAATTGAGTCCTCATCGTCCTCTGTTGGATCGGAAACGTTTTCGGCATCTTCTGCGATGTCTTCCTCCAGCAAAATGTGGTTACTAATGTTTTCGCAGGACGTCCCAGTACAGTATAAACACAAATCCGAACATTTCAATCCTGCTTTACGGCAACCACAAGCAGGACCACAACCTTTCTGACATCTACAGGAGGTAGTCTTAAGCAGAACCTCTTGAGCTGGTTCCTTTAAGATGCGTATAGCGTCTAGTCCTGTTGCGGTTTTTCGCCATCCATGATCTTCTGGAGTTTTGTGGACTCCCCGCCAGTTTTGAACTTGACAATAGGTTCGTAAGGAATGATGATAGCACGCATCGGATGTTGGTGGCAGTGACGCAAGATTAAAGGAGTTTTTGGAGACGGCCCGTACAAAGTCGGTATACCGCAGAGAATCTAACGTGAGATGTTTGCTGTCTGCACCATACTGTCGCAGCATAAACAGTTCGCCAGCGGCTGCGACTTTCGTGAGTTCTGCATTGGGGTCATCAAATACCTCAATGGTCTCGGTTATTGTAGGATTTTTTTCCAAAGTTTTAAGGAATCGAATCTTGCCTTGATTAAATAACGCCGATGTGGTGTCACAACCACTAAAGGCATGTACAAATAAAAGACATTTCGCAATAGATTCATTATATTGGAAGCTCTGGGGTGAATAGAACACATCCTCCTTATTGCCTCTACCCGGCTTGCGAAAGTAAACATTGGGGATTTCTGTGGCTTTAGCAGTCAACAGCACAAGTAAATCTACGTCTTCGGCAATAACGCAAACGAAGGAAAAAGAGGAAGCAAGTTCGATAGCAGTCTGCACAATTAATGTATCTGCATCTTCGACCGCCTGCTTAAAAGTGTAATTCTGTGCTTTCAACTTTATCTGCAGCATTGCAACGAGGCGCCTTTTGTTAAACCTGTTCGATAAAAAATTTTCTTGCGACACAGTTGGAATCATGGATTCATCGAAGATTACATTCGTGCTGCTTTGAACGGCGGTTTCTTTCAGCAGATTTCGTACCTGCTTCTGTCCCACTTTCGGGATATCCATCAAAAATAACACTAGTATTCGGCCCATAATGCCTTGTAATGTAATGAATGTAATTTGCACAAATGATTGCAAATGAATTTTGACGGCCCCACAGAACACGATGGAGCAAGAAGCCAGTAAATATAACAATAGACAATTTTCGAGCACTATTTTACAAACAATAAAAAAAATTTGGTGTGTGCTTAAGACCGCACGACAGAAGTGAAAACTTCAATTAGCGGGGTCATCGTTTGTCAGAATTTCGATCCCGGCCTTCGTTGCAGAGATATGGGCGAAAAACGGATTTCCCCCCAAAATTCCCCTTTAAACTAGAGTCCCGGTCCCCCCGTATGGCCTAAGGTGGCCCCCCATAGGGCGCACCTGCCATAAAAATATCGACCCCGTACCTCTTCCCGTTCTCCCAAAATTAATTATTTAAGTTTTTCCTTTCTCCCCCCTCTCCTGGCCAAACGGGGGGAGGTACGGGGTCCCGTTTTCGTCCAGGATTTTATTTTTACCTTGGCTACATCCCCTGAAAATTTCAGCCCTCTACCTATACCGGAACATGCCAGTAGAAGGAGCGTTACGTTACACATCCGAGCATGACGCGTGATGCGTGACGGCTCAGTCTCATTCAACCCCGCAAAAAAAATTGCAAAACGCGCCTAAAGAAGTTTTCACTTCAAAAATATCGCCCGTAGATCATGATAGATGAAAAATGCCCATATCAGAGTATGTAAGGGCGCACTTCAAAAAATCATATCCCTTATAATATAAGGTCAAATTTAACGAATCAAGCATCAGTTTATTTAGAAAACCTTACTCTTACAGTAAGGTATACTATAATGGTATAATATACCAGAATTGTTTGGTACCAATATTTGTTTCAATCCGCGATTAAACTCTGATTTTATTAAAATTTGCAAACTACCCCCCAAGTTTGGCGCGCCGTAGAGCAAAAAATATTGGTCGGAGCGAAAAAGTGCATAAAACCAAAGTTGTGCGTAATTTTGTTTTATACATATTTTATTTGAACTTTTTTTTTATAGCACCTACTCCAACGGTGCTATTTTCCTCCAAGCGCCGCGAAGCAGAGTTTTCATCCCCCCACCCCTCGAGCGGCACCCCCCCGAGGTCGCAAACTTAGATGTACTATCAGGGGACCTATCTCTACCATCCCACAAAATTTCATTTCTGTTCGACCTTTTGCAAATAGAACCCCATATTTTGTACCCAACGCTTGGCCTACTAGTGGACTTTGAGTTATTCGTCCCACTTCCGAGTCAGTCTGAGGCCGATGCTTCCAGTGGAAGCGGCCCTTGGTGGTAGATGCACAAGCTTACTCGCATCATCCGGTGAAGGATCACCCCACCAGAACTGGGAAGTGCTAAGTGGTTTTTCCGAATCACGTTCCGTGGTCGAATTCCAAGAAGGACAATCATCGATGCGATCAGTTTAAAATATTTACTGTTACCTAAGTGTTTTGGACTTTGAGAGTACTTTTTAACATTAACTACCTACTCCAAAAAGTGGTATGCTTACATACCTTATTTAATTCAGAGAAATAATTTAGAAAGACTTCTTCTTTCAGGATTTTTACCCCATTTTTGATGCACCAACACTCAAAACGTGTGAACTGTTTTTCATATCTCTTCTTAGATTTGGTAGGCCACAAATCCAAATTGACGATTCTTGCCGTGTCTACAATAAAATCAGAAAGATCAAAATCACCACTTTCCATAACAAAAATGTTTACACTTTACTACTTATACTCGTATAATAAGCTTTGTTTGGCAAAAATATGTATCAAATGTGTTAATAATAGTTAATATTAGTGGGACATTTGATTCAAGCTAAGTAGATTTTGTTCTGATTCTTATAATTCTTCAGCATACTCAGTGCGGGAAGTAAAAAGCACCAGGCGGGAAAGTACAACTGTCCACACTTAAATGTTTGCCGGAAAGCGAACTTTCCCGCACGGTCGTACAAAATAATATTATCGATAGACGCATTAACAAATAGGATGAAGCCGTATTTGTTAGCAATAATTTATCAATGATGATAATTATATGCCTTAAAATTCTTGAGAGACCTGACATGAAGCTAAAATCACCAATTTAGTAATTCAATCTATTAAAATTGCTTCTGCTGTGCAACACGTTTTTTTTTTAGATTGAACCCAATGATTTTTTTTTCAATCAATTAAAAAAATGAACCTAGCCCCGGAGAGACGTATTGCAAAGCCCGGCCCCTGTCGTGGGGTCGTTTGAGCGCCACCCGTTCTAGCCAGCTAAACGGAAAAAGCTCGGCTGGTGTTGTACCGAGTGGCTAGATTCGCTCATAAAATTAACCGGTTCCTAATTTCGAACTATCCAAAAAAACGAAAACAATGGCGCAATGATAGCTTCTATCAAGAAAACACAATCTAAAATTTAATAAACACTATATTTGCTACTAAATCCTTTTGTTTTGCAAACACAGCAACAATCTATCTGGAGAAAAAGGTTATATTAAAATGTGGTGGAGTAGACAAAAGAATGTTAAATGACTTAAAGTAATTAATAAAATAAACAGAGTACAATATATGTTGGGGTTTGGAACCTTCGGCAACATGCACTAAAACAGAGCTCTGTTTTAGAGTACAATATGAAGATTGTACGTATAGAGACCAATTCAGTTGGAAAACCTCGGTTCTATATGCCTTATCACTAAATGCACTAAACACTACTTATCAAAGTGATCACTTGACGCAGACTAAGCTTCTTACAACTAGGTATGCGTGCGCTAATAGCTGCACTGATGGTGATAATATGCCGCAATGAGCGGACACAATGATTAGATCAAAAAAAACTTGAGAAGTTAATAAAAGCACCAGATCAGATTAAAACTATGGTTAGCTTGATTCATATGATAAAAAGATAAAATTCAGAGCGGTTATATCTGCCGACTAATTAATGAAAAGAATGAAGTTATCCAGCCAGCGCTTAACTTTTAAAATGAGAAAACAACTCAAAGCGATTAGATTAACTGGTCCGATAAACCAGTGAATAAATGTAAATTAAATTAATTAAAATCAATGAGCTACCTCAATTCAATGTTTGATTTATATCAATAAAAGCAAACGAAGAGTAAACATAAGACACAAAACTTATACCCAAATCCCGTCGTCGAACTCTGTCGATGGCCTCTAGTGCGGGACCCACAAGTTAAGGCCCTTCGTCAGCCTTCCAGGGAAAAAAAGTTGTGGACCTGCTTCCGGCCTTTCAGAACAAAGTGGCAGTCATTTAATTAAACCTCTGGTCCAGCAGAAGAAATTGGTTCATCAAGTAAACTTCTGGCCCAGCAGAAGAACCCTCAGATTCGGACTTGAGGGTGTATTAGAAGAGATTCGACGGTCTCGGACTTATGGGACGAACGTGGAAGCCGCTAGTACAGCTTGTAGAGCCCGAATAATCGGTCGTGTTAAAACACAAACAGAAACGCACGATAAATTCCTTATCAAAAGGGTTGTATTATATCACAATACGCAAAACGTGCAGTTTCTCGCTATACTGGCAAACGTTCCTCAGGTGAGCAAACTAGAAAAAAGACCTCTCCAACGTTCCGTCTTCCGTCAATGTGCCTTAAATTAAACACTGCGACACAAGTAGTAATGGGCTGAAAACTTGACGAGTGATTCGATACAAGGAATAATTCTAAGAAAATAAACGCCTTAATTCTCGCTTATTATGATGATAAATGACGGCGGAAGCCACGAATAGTGAGCTAAAATTACATTCTTCCAGAAAAGCTAGGAAATGCTCTAACAGGAATGATAAACCTTCAAAAATCTAAATCGAGAATGAAAAACGCGCGATAGGTAGCCCATCCCTATTATTCCGTGACGAAGGTCACAAAAACTACTACCAAAATACGGATCAACAAGTCAAACGCAGCGTTTTTGCAGGCTTCACGAACAACATTCTGAAAATATAAATCGATTCGCTGGCTGTTGATGATAAATAAGATACAAATCAAACCAAATTATCCTAATATGGTACATCGCTTTAGCTTATCAATTAAAATAAATGGTCACAACGGATTAAGAAAACAAATATATAGCTAACCTATACTTAAAATATAGTTAATTTTACATTAAGAAAAGAGGCAGTTTCAAGCGAATTATTAAATTCAGAATTAATAACCCGATGCGTGCAAAATACAGCATCATTTTTTCCCTAAATGCGGCATATAAATGAAATTTTAAAATTGGCAAAATCGAACCGTTACAGCTGTTCTATAATATTCAGCTTGGTACCTTTGTACTTTGTACGGCATCTTCTAAATAACATTTTTTACCAATCTGGTTCAATCGCGCAGTCTGGTTTATATTTTATCGACTTTTGA
The DNA here is from genome assembly GCA_016904865.1 of Pissodes strobi. Classification (NCBI taxonomy): domain Eukaryota; kingdom Metazoa; phylum Arthropoda; class Insecta; order Coleoptera; family Curculionidae; genus Pissodes; species Pissodes strobi. The sequence goes on along the minus strand of MU185833.1, from coordinate 59,062 downwards.
AATGGCCTTTGTAACTTTGATTGCCTATATTATTACCGAATATCCAATACATCATAATGTATTGCGTATTCTGTATACTATATAGAAATATTTACCTATGATCTTTTATATATTTCATTTTATAATAAAATGGTTTATAGCAGCTATCAATTTTACAACATCCCTTTATGTTCAATACTCGTGACACAGAATTTCTACAGGCGTATCCCAAATGCAGCCTTTATTTAGAAAGACTATAAAGTTAATACTTTAATAGAGATTATATAGCGCGTTAGAGTCATAAAATGCATTTATGTGCCTATATTGGACATTCTAAAAACCATGCACAGTAATTATGACAATATAATGAAATTCTTTTATTTTACTTAATCTATGAAATTATTAGTTGATGTGGCATGATCAGTGTCATAAAATTCTTTCAAGAATAGATTTTAAAATACTTTAAAATATTAAATTTATGTTAAAATTTTATATATTTATCCCCATCACTAAACTTTAGTGAATTTCTGGTACACGGTTTAGTGCATGACGTTGCCACCCTATGTATTCTCCCACCTAAGCACGTAGTTTAGCCTGCCGGTTGGTAGTATAGAGTCAATCAGACTGATCGCACGTAATTTGCTTTTGGGGTTTGATTTGACCCCAAGATAGTGGATGCGAAATTTTTATTTTAGTAATTATATCAGAATGGATGATAATATTCTGGGAATTGGCGGTACCACTATGATATCGGATAATATTTATGACTTTCAGAATCTTTAAGGGTTACACCTAATAATATTGATAGTAATAGTGACTATAATAACAGTGACACAGACTATTAAAGTGAACACTCGCAATATGATACAGCTTCAGAAATTTATCTAAGTGACGAAAACAACTTATCAAGCGACGAAGTTGGCCCAGCATCGGATGATGAAACCTATACAACTTGTCCAGACCTAACCTAATTTGTGCAGAGAGCTTCATTCTATAATCTTCTAAGCATTAGGCACTGAGACGACTCATGAAGATCAACCAAGACAAGAAGGTCCTGTAGGCACAGATGCTACGTGTGCCTCAGAAGTAAAGATAAAACACATTACACCGTTTGCTCAAAATGTTATAGGCCAATCTGTAGTACCACAAGTCACCTGCGCGTCATGCAAATAATAGGTAAGCACTGTACAATCAATTTTCATTCCTATAAATTTTCTTTATATTTTGTATACGACTGTTCTTTTTTTTATATGAGATTTGAATTTAATTTTTCTTTGTTACATATGAGGGCAGTATCATTAGTACCAGCAACGTCTATCCAAGCTGAACTACTTCTCTAATGATCCAAAAATACAAATCAAGAATTGGATTCCTTGGGCAACAATTATTTTTAGGGGTTAATCAAGTGGCCAGACGAACTGTGAAGAAGAATTGTGGGGACGAATACAAACTTCAGTAAAAAATTTATGGCTAAATGCAGAGATGATGAAAAGAGTGCAGTTCAACTTTCTTCGTAGAATTAATCTTTGTGTACGTGAAAATGTAGGCAATTTTGAATATTTACTTAGAGTTTTATGGAGCAATTAATAATATCAATTTACTGTTTTGATTTATTATTGAGCTGTGATGTTATTTCTATTCATTTTGCCAGTTGATTCCTACCATTTTTAGCTGCTTGTTATGTAAATTCCTTGTTGGCCTGCTAGCTCTTTATCACGCTCCAAATTTCATACACCAGTCCTAAACCTGGATAAAATGTGCATGGGGGCTGCGATGGTTCTCAGTAGGTAACAAAACATTTAAATTAGATATCCTAGAAATGGCTACTCGAAGCGACACCTACTAGGTGAACCCTTTTTCGACTAAACATGCCAAGGAATTAGATTTTTTAACTAACAATTTAATAGGTCAAGGTACAAATAAGTTATGAAGACTTAGATGTAGGCTAAGTACTACTGGTGACCCCCCTCTGCAATGCACATCAAAATTATGATTTTATCTCGATTTTGAAAATCTCTTAAATACCAACTTTTGGCAAAGTTTTAAAAAATAATAACTTTGTCACCCTGTATCTCGGAAACTAACAATTGTTGAACTAAGGTAAAATAGGCTAAATCCTCATATTTCCGCCTTAGGAATTTGTGCTAGCATTTTGTACAGACCTTTTAGAGACATCCTTTGTGTATGTGGAGAGATCATGTCATCTACTAATTCCAAATCCTTAATTCCTTATTAGGTGCACAGTAATTTAATAACGGTATAGAGTTTTTTAAGTAAATTTAACCCATCCCGGTATATTGCCCACAAATATAATAAATGGGCACTCTGTATAGAAGAATTATTGATACCACAGGTATTTTAAATTTTACTCTAAGCACTCTCACAAGACATTTCTCTCGCCAATTGATTACTCACATGATAGGTCATAAACAACGTAATATCTTACTACAGCATATTTTTATTTTATATGCGTATTGTTGATAGCATGCAAAACGGTATAATTAACAAATATGGCTAAATAAACATTTGGTCTCGTCGCTGCTAATTTATTCTAATAATATATTTTTAAAGCCACATAAGTGCCGTCTGGGATTTCGGATTAACCCCAAGTACACAAAGGAACGAGTTAACTGATGCAGAAACTGCTTGAGTCAGCTTATTACCATTAGATGCCTATTGAATGAGATTGGCTCTAATTGCCACATTCTCTTCAAGAGAATTTGAATATTATTCGAAGGTAGTTGATTTATAGGAAAACCGATAGATAATAATTAGAAAACAGGTCTTTAAATCGTCTAGCTAAATACCAGCTTTTCTCTCTTCGCCAAGAATAAATGAACGTTTTATAGCCAGAGGTCATAAAAATAAAAGAAATGTTCTTTTCCATGAAAGATAATATTTATCTGCATGCAAGCATGCAAAATTGAATTTTGTTGTCGGGCCTACCCAATGCAATGGTAGCAAGCACACAATGCGAATATTTAATCAATTTATTTCAACGTTCCTCGCATTTTGTTATTTAAACTCATGTATGTTGCATATTTGAATATTATTTTCACAAGAGACACAAACGTTAAAAAATAGACCAGCATGCCAAAAGATAACTTTGTCCCGAATGTTATCATATTCGGGAAACATCCGTAATCTATCTTGCAGTTCGTACAAATCCACCAAAATTAAATATATGTTAAGAAGCATTTTCGACTTGTGATTGCATGCATTTTGATAAACATTGAAATGTTTGTGGTTCACTTAGAGCAATGTTTTATAAGTGTGGATAAATGGCTAATTTCCAATACTACTATTAATGACACACTATGAATATGCTAACATACTTCGTATTAAGTTTAGATTAACTGAACAATTTAATAATTTTACAAATATTCTGCGTTACAAAGTATTCGTAATACTGTATCATTGCAAATGTTACTGAATACAATATTGCCATTTTCTCCTTTTACTGGTAAATTTGTGTTATGTTGGGGTTTGGAACCTTCGGCAACATGCACTAAAACTGAGCTTTATCCACAATACCGAAACAGAATTTTTGCACTCGACGCGCGTTTCGCTAACCATGTTAGCATCATCAGGAGATGATTAAGACTAAAATTAAAATCTACCTAACTCCCTTTTATACTACTGTTTGCTCAATCAAGCGGAACTAAAGAACCAATCCTAGGATTCCACTAGTCACGCTCGATTAACCAATACAATGGACTATACGGAATAGGCCCTCTATCTTTATTTAAACTATTCTTACATTTAATAATTTCCATACTTTCATATGCGTCTAATAATCTCCTATCAGTTATATTATGAATTAATTTTAAATTTTTTATTGTTATTCTATGGTTATTATCAAAAGCATGCTCGGCAACACTTGATTTTTCTGTTCTACCATATTTTAAATGAGCTATATGTTCTTTGAATCTCGTCTGTATAGATCGTCTAGTTTGCCCAACATATTTTTGGTTACAATCCATACATCCAATTTCATATATTCCACTTCTTTC
>MU185833.1:23652-38915 GCA_016904865.1 Pissodes strobi | reverse complement strand
GGACAAGTTACAATTTTTTGGCATTTACAGGTCGCAATTTTGAAGATTGCGGCTTGAAATTTGGCATAAAGGTAGAGGTTCACAAACCTTAGAATTTTATTGATTTTGGTCACGATCGGTTAATATACAGGGTGTGAAAATAGAAAAAGTTACCGTTTTTTTGGCATTTACAGGTCGCAGTTTTGAAGACAGCGACTTGACATTTGGCATAGAGGTAGAGGTCCACAAACCCTCGAAGCCTATTGATATTGTTTCCGATCGGCTACTATACAGGGTGTGAAAACAGGACAAGTTACGGTTTATTGGCATTTACAGGTCGCAATTTTAGAGATAGCGACTTGAAATTTGGCATAGAGGTAGAGGTTGACGAACCCTCGAAGTCTATTGATTTGGTTACGATGTGTTAATATACAGGATGTGAAAACAGGACAAGTTAACATTTTTTGGCATTTTTGTACGTGTAAACAAGGACCAAATTTTCTTTTATCGATGTCAATTTATAAGTAGAGGTGAAATTATGTTGGAATTTTTTGTTGACAACATGGTTACCATAGCAACCAATTAATAATGTCTATATCACTAATAAAAGATATGGTATGGTGCTTAGCATTGCTTATGAAGCCTAATTTGATACTAAATAATTGGTGGCTATGGAAATCAAATAAAGTAAAAAATCGTCATAATTCGTCAGTCGTACGACTTAGAGATTTGATATTTGGTATTTAGGTAAAGATTTTTAAAAAAATTAACGATTGACGTTGACAAGTCGGTTACCTTGGCAACCAATTAATAATATGTATATCACTAATAAAAGATATAGTATGGTACTTAGGATTGTTTATGAAGCCTAATTTGATACTAAAAAATTGGTTGCTATGGTAACCAAAAAAAAAGTAAAAAATCGTCATAATTCGTCAATCGTACGACTTAGAGATTTGATATTTGGTATTCAGGTAAAGATTAAAAAACATTAACAATTGACGGTGACAAGTTGGTTACCATGGCAACCAATTAATAATATGTATATCACTAATAAAACATATAGTATGGTACTTAGGATTGTTTATGAAGCCTAATTTGATACTAAAAAATTGGTTGCTATGGTAACCAAAAAAAGTAAAAAATCGTCATAATTCGTCAATCGTACGACTTAGCAATTTGATATTTGGTATTTAGGCAAAGATTTAAAAAAAATTAACGATTGACGCTAACCAGTCAGTTACCATGGCAACCAATTAGTAATATGTACATCACTAATAAAACATATATTATGGTACTTAGAATTGTTTATGAAGCCTAATTTGGTATACTAAAAAATTGGTTGCTATGGTAACCAAAAAAAAAGTAAAAAATCGTCATAATTCGTCAATCGTACGACTTAGAGATTTGATATTTGGTATTTAGGTAAAAATTAAAAAGAAACGATCGACGTTGACAAGTCGGTTACCATGGCAACCAATTAATATTACTTATATCACTAATAAAAGATATAGTATGGAACTTAGGATTGTTTATGAAGCCTCATTTTATACCAAAAAATTGGTTGCTATAGTAACCAAAAAAAGGAAAAATCGTCATAATTCGTCAATCGTACGACTTAGAGATTTGATATATGGTATTTAGCTAAAGATTAAAAATCAATTTACAATTGACATTGACAAGTCGGTTACCATGGCAACCAATTAGTAATATGTACATCACTAATAAAACATATATTATGGTCCTTAGGATTGTTTATGAAGCCTAATTTGATACTGAAACATTGGTTGCTATGGTAACCAAAAAAAAAGTAAAAAATCGTCATAATTCGTCTATCGTTGATATTTGGTATTTAGGTAAAGATTTTAAAAAAATAACGATTGACGTTGACAAGTCGGTTCCCATGGCAACCAATTAGAAAATAATCACGGTAAAATTAGACTAGCGATTGGTAAATCTAATTATAAGGGCTTTCTAATTATAGGCCACGGTACGGATAGGAGCGTGGCAATAATGTGTGACCGAAGGTCACACAAACGAGGCCCAAAGGGCCTCGCGCGTGCCGCAGGCACGAGTGGCCACGCCACTTGTTTGTTTTTTTCGTTTTTATATGGCAGTTGCTTGTTACTAGCTTGAGTGCCCGAGGGCATGCCGACACCTTAACAATTTTGGGTCTTCGCCTATAGTTCTAGCATAGGAACCGGTGTATTGTATAAGTGATTTTTATATATCGATTTTTAGGTTAGGATAATACAAATAAAGACATTTTCAGTCTATGCACGCATTCAGAGATTGGACCATTTAGATGCTAGTATTTAATGGATTTGCTTATATGAGAATCTCAAGGTACCTGTTAAAAACGGTGATTCTAAAAGTATCTTCGAGCTAACGGATGGCGGATCGTAGATTCTCAGTTTAATTTAATTTATTTTTCTTAGTTATACCAATTAATCATTAATTAAATCAGTTTTGTGTAACTTAAACTTTTCTATTTTTTTCTGCTCCATATACTTTGATAATAATTAAATTTTATTAGTTAATTAAATCCGCTTTGAACACCCAAAGATGCCTTTGGGTGTTCGACATATCTAATATTCTTAAACTCAATAAAAGAAATGTTTTTATTGTATGATATCTATTTTAATATAAGATTATTTTGGTTACGGAAAAAATAATGTAGCTGGTGTTAAGAAAATCAATAATATGACCTATTTTCTAATCTTTATCTACCAATTTACATATAAATCAACTACCTTAGAATTATATTCAGATTTATTCCAAGATAATGCGGCAATAAGAGCCCGTCTTATTCAATAGAATCTAATGGTAATAAGCTCTCCAGCAATTTCTGCATCGATTAACCCCTTCCTTTGTGAGTTTGGAATTAATACGAATTCCCAGACGTTACTGACTACTTAAATAGATTTATTTTATTTCATTGGTAATACATTTTGTCTAAATACATTGTTCTACACGCTATGTAACAAATTACTTAACCTGATTACAGAATAAATACGTAAGGCATAAAAAATGCTGTTTTTATGAAGTTTTTTCCAGAAACTTCCCACCAAATCTGTCTATTTGGTAGGAGAATGGACAAAAACGTCCCTTCCACCTTTGACGGACGAAGGCGGCGCGGCGTCACGGCAACTACAGCTAAGGAAAAAGCAAACATGCTGGCCGAAATGTTTTCATCGCACTCTACCTTACACGTTCTCTATGGCAAGGCTCTCCCCAACATATCCAATATCAAGACTATCATGACAAAAGTTAAGTTTCACCACCGTGACATTCGTAAAATCCTCAAACGCAAAAGGTATCAGGGCCGGATAGAATATCTGCCATCGTGTTAAACCAACGAACTAACACCCATTTTTCCAGACTTTTTTTCTCCGAACCGAAAAGGAATTTACCCATCTCCTTGGAAAGTCGCTCGAGTACAACCTCTTCCAAAAAAGGCAAGAAAACCGCGCCCTCAAACTATCGCCCGATTGTCTTGTTTCCAATAATCTCCAAAGTCATGGAACGTGTAGTCAATTAGCAACTACTCAAGTACCTTGAGACTAACAGAATAATTAGCGATAATAAATACGGCTTCCGCAAACAGAGATCGAAAGGAGATGTCACTTATAAATGGATTAGGGCAGTTGAGAACTATGGAGAATCTCGAGCTATTGCGTTGGGTATTTCGAAGGCCTTTGACAGAGTTTGGCATGACGGATTGCTCAACAAACTGCCGTCCTTCGGACCACCAGCGTCTTTCTGCAGCTGGCTTGCCAGTTTCCTTAAGAACCGACCTCTGCACGTTGCAGTTGATGGACACATTTCAGACACATTCACCATTAATGCAGAAGTACCTCAGGGCGCAATACTCTCACCAACCCTATTCCTCAGGCTAACCGGAACCAATAATCCTGTTTACAGCTTTGCAGATGACAGTACCCTTGTCTCCCAATTTAGATCAGGAAAGCCTTTACCAGCGACTGAGACTTATCACCGCAGACAGGAGCAGATCACAACAATTAATCAAGATATGGAAAGGGTTTGAACCTGGGGCGATAGGAATTTGGTCCAGTTCAATGCAGCAAACTCCCAAGCAGCCACGTTTACCAAGAAAGCCAATACGGCGGGCCCTGATATCATTATGGCCTGATCTATCATCCCTTCATCCTCATCAATCGGACTACTGGATGTCTCGGTCACCAGTAATATGTCCTGGGATGACCACGTTGCTAACATCGCAAAATCAGCCTAGGAGAAGCTTGGTGCGCTATTCCGCAACAAAAAAACTGTAGACACCGCAGCAGCTGCTCTTGCTCTACAAAGCGCAAATAAGTCCGTGCTTAGAATATTGCTCACACCTCTGGGGTGTCGCACCTAAGCACACCGTAAAGCTGCTCGAGAGCGCTGTGCGTCTCGTTGGCTACCCCGAATTGACTCGAAATCTAGATAGTCTGGAACATCGCAGACATGTGGTTGAGATATCCCTGTTTTACAGATATTTTCACTGCAGTCGATATCCGCTTATTATTGTTAGAGAAATTCAATTATAAAGTATGGAACAGCGGTGCTACCTCTCCATGAGACTAATGTGATTGGCCGAAGCTACAATATATTCTAGTTCCAAAATAATTGCATTTGTATCACTTCCGTGAAATTAATATCCACTGTGCTAAGGGATATCGCTGTGTGTGGGTGCCGATGCGACAATTTTATTGACAATATAATTGCAGTGTACTGGAATGCCAAACGCAGAGAGGCGGAATACTAATATAATAAAAATTAACATGATAGGTTCGCAAACTAGTACAGATTTTATTTGAAAAGCACGAGTTTTCTGAGATGCGGTTCTTATTCACTGTAAGTTGCCGACAGATTCTAAAATGTTATCTAAAATGTTAGTCACAAACTCGTATTTTTTGTTTGTTAAAAATGCAGTGTCACTGTATTTTGATGAGATGAGATAAGGCATAACTGTATCACTTTGGTGACATTGCCAAGGTGTGATTTGAATTCGCTAATTATAGCACAAATATATAGAGAGTGGATATATGGGAAAGTTAACCTTTTACTAGGCGCACTTATACTACATCTATTCCATGTATCGTCTTTATTATTGGCGATTATTTTCTCATTGAAATAGATTGCAAGGATCGCACACTGAAAATCGATAGTATCACTAGTGAATTGCGAGACTCTTAGCCGACATCGTGAAGGATATAAAGTCGTCATTACAGCAATTTATAATACTTTTATTTTATCAAATATCTACGGAGAGTACTAAAAATTAATGAGTTCGAAATCAGTGCGCTAATTGCGTTTTCTTGCATGTATCAAAAATATTTATATTAACATTTTTCAGCTACTGTTTTATATTTCATTTGAGTAAAGAAATATGTAATGTAATTATTATTACATGACATATTTTTTACTCATATGAAATATAAAACAGTAGCTGAGAAATAATCAAATCAATCATCAAAATAGTCAAAGATCTTAGAGATAACTTGTTGGTGTGTAAACATCTTACGCGGCGGTATGAGGGTAAATCTAGAGAAAATGGACTGAAATGTAAAAAAGCGGATGTGACATCATAATCATGCGCAGCCTGCTTCCGCGCTTCCTTGTAAAACGTGTTCTTTCTTACTCCAGAATATAGGCAATAAATTCCAAGTAAGTGGTTGCCTATATTCAGGCGTCACGCGGCCTAAGGTAGCATTAGATTTTCATGTCGATGTCAATATATGATATGTTTACACATCAGTGTCTTGAGTACTGGCAAACTCCCTCAAATGTTTTATTAATTTTTATATTTAACGGGCAAACATAAAAACTAATATTTGTAAGTTGTACCATTGATGTAAAATCTTATGAAGCTTATACAACGTTATTTCACATTGTTATCTACATTCAGTTGACATGATTAGGCCATAATATTCATTGTTATTGTCACATGTAATCTACTTATTTAGATTGTTGAAGGAAAGTTGAAATAAGTTTGAGTAAATAAAATCGTATTTTGATAAGCTAATAATAAAAATAAGTGTATTTGCGTATGCGTCGCTGCCTAATATTAGCCGACTAGAGCTGAGTATTTGACTATTTGACAAATTTAGCATAAAATGTTTCCTTTAAATTACCAAATTGACTCGGATATACCGAGTATCCCGATTGATGGCCTTATCTCTCTCTATCTCGAGAACTAGTTGTCGTGCAGCTTTATTTAAAAAATGTTAAGTGAAATGGCTTGGAAAAACACAATACAGATATTTTCAAGTTTCTACAATGACCGATAGGAGGCGTGTTTTTAATAAAAAATTAATAAATGCCAATTTATTAAGAAAATGAAATATAAATTATCTAATTATAGCAAAAATATATACACAGTGGGTATACGGGAGAGTCAATTTTTACTGGGCGCAATTATACTACATCTATTGAGTGTATCGGCTCTATTTTTGGCGATTATTTGTCATTGTTACAGCTTGTAAGGATCGCATACTGGAAATATATAGATAGTAACACTAGTGAATTGTAAAACTCGTAGCCGGCATCGTGAAGCATATAAAGTCGTCAAAATACCAATTCATAATACTTTTATTTAATCAAATCTCTACGAAGAGTACTAAAAATTAATCAGTTCAAAATCAGTGCGATAATTGCGTTTTCATGCATGTATCAAAAAGTTTTTTTAGATAGCCATTACATTAGAAGTTGTTACTACTATTTTATATTTCATTTGAGTAAAAAATATGTAATGCAATGTAATGTGTAATCGTGTTAAATCACTGGGCCTTGAATTACTATATATTTATCATGGCTGTATTTTAACTTAAAGCTAAAATTCATAAATGTCAAATATCTTAAAGCTACTTTGTTAATTAAGAAGTATTATTGGTTTACATATTTAACAGTCAATTATTAAAATTAATCTTAAATTCTACCATTGATGTAAAATCTAAAGAAGTTAATTATATATCGTTAGTCCACATCGTTATTTCTATGCTATTGGCGTGATTAGGCAGTAATATTCGTTGTTATTGTCACATGTAATCGGCTTATTTAGATAGTTGAAGAAAAATTGAAAATAGCTTGAATAAATACCAGTCAATGATAAAACCTGTCGTGTGGATTTAATTCTTATTTAGTTTATTTCAAAAGTTTTAAGTTTCTTTGCGTATGTGTTGCTGCCTAATGTTCGCCGACTAAAGATGAGTATTTGACAATTTGACAAATTTAGTATATTTTTCCCTTTAAATTACCGAATTGACTCGGATATATCGCATGTTCCGACCGGCGTGGTGGCCAGGCATCTTACTTTGTAAAAAGTTTGGTCTTTTAAAATTTAGCGGAGCCACAGGCAAGTGTAAAATGTATCTGTACCAGTGTCCCCATTCACGCTGGTAAACCAGGCCGGTGGGTTCGGATATCCCGTGGGATTGAAGGATACAGTTACACACTTTCTACTCGGTAGATCAATGGCGACTATGGTTGTACCACGACCAACGGTGGAAGAACCCGAGGTGAGGGGTGGGACGGGGTTGTACATAGAGTCCAGGCTCGTGCCAAAATCCGAGTATTAGGGGCCCTTGGGCGGGATAAGGCCAGGGTTAAAAGTGATCGAGGAACGTGGTTGAGAACCCACGATAAACTGTAGGTCCCGTCGGGGGAACAACGGGTCCAATTGGTGGACTAGCTGCAAGACCCGCTAAAGGACCACCCCTCCTGATCTTTATCCTTTTACCCTTACCGCGTTAAGGCTACCAACCCGCTGTCTTTCGAGACCTATAAGGATCGCGTACTGGACATCGATGGTAACACTAGTGAAATGCGAAACTCGTAGCCGACATCGTGAAGCATATAAAGTGGTCAAAATAGCAATTCATAATACTTTTATAAAATCAAATATCTATGCATAGTACTAAAAATTAATGAGTTCAAAATCACATGCCTATTGCGTTTTTTTGCATGTATCTATGAAATAGTCGTATTAAATAAATCACTGGGCTTATTAGAACTACCATATATTTAGCAAAGCTGTATTTTTAACCTAAGAGCTAGAATTCTTAAGTAAAAAGTTAAAGATCTTAAAGCGACTTTGTTAATTAAGAAGGATTATTGGTTTACATATTTAACGGGCAATTATAAAAACTATTATTTTTAAATTCTACCATTGATGTAAAATCTTATGAAGATAATTAAATATCGTTATTTCACATCGTTATTTCTATGCTATTGGCGTGACTAGGTAGTAATATTCATTGTTATTGTCACATGTATTCGACTTATTTAGATAGTTGAATAGATAGTGATTTGTACATTAAGATGGTGATATGAACAATGAAGTGTATAAACGAAACATTTTAAACAATATTTTTACCAATTTCCGTGTCGCGATAGATAAAAATTGCTATGCATATTGCTAAGAAAAGTTATTTGTTATTTAGGTGTAAAAACAGGCTAAGCTTTCGTGGTTACTTAACTTTTGAACCGCAGTTTATATGATGCGAAAATTTCGAAGGTGTACCAAATTACTTTTAGTTAAGTCGTTATTCATCGTTTTAAAAAAGCACTTTGCTCTAACATTAACCGTTAATTATCCTTGTAATTTGTATAGGAACACGCAGAGTCAATAACTCCTGAACAAATAAGAGTTAAATCATGCACTGACATGATTTACGTATAATTGAATAGCCAAATACACGGAGCCATTTTAAATAATTAATATGAAAACTTGCATAAATTGATTGGCATGATTATTTCCGTCACTTGAAGGGAGATTTGATAATGATAAATTAGACTGCTTGGAATACATACATATTTACATAAATTAATGTACTGGGTGGCCAACTAAGAATGGTACTCGGCTCTATCTCGAAATCACTTGCGGTAAAAAGAATATGAGTAAAGCGGCCAAGAGAAAATGTTGAAAATTATTTTTAAGTTTCTCAAATGGCCGCCAGGGGGCGTTTTTTTGCAAAATTTTCTTAAATTAAAGAAAGTAGAATGCATTTCCATTTTACGGTCGAGGTAAATTCGTTTTTTTTTGGATACCTTCTGCTCTATCTCTTAAAGGAAGGTGGTGGGGTGTTTGAATATTTTCGGAAATAAATGTCAATAACTTCAAAACGGCTGAACGGATTTTAATAATCTTGAAGCCGTTTCAAGGGGCTTTTCTTAGTCTATCAACCGTGCCTTGAGTGGGGTGATTGCTACTTCTTACCTAGCGGCTAGAAAGTGTTTTCTAGCATAACCGCAAATAAGTCAGATTTCCTCAAAACATTTAACTGCAATGATACCATTTTTTTAAAACATATGACAGCCAAATGAAAGCCTAATACGTCAGTGAAAATCGTATCTTGATATCTCTTACCTAACCTAAAATATAAGTAAAGAAATGGAAACTCGAAATAAAATGGGATTTTGGGATTATTTTTCGTGAGTCATATAACGACCTCTAGCGGTAGGTAGATAGCCTAAGGAAAGCCTTTTGCAATAACTTCAAGCTTATCAAGATCCATTCGACCATTTTGAAGTTATTGGCATTTATACCCGAAAATGTTCGAACACCACCACCACTTTTATTTAAGAGATAGAGCAAAAAGTATTGTCACGAATTGTATTTTTTACTTGTGACGCCATGCCTTACTTAGCGTGCAGGAGAGTAGCCCAGATTTGGGATCGCACTACGTCAGATTGAGAAGAGATGATAAAGGAGACACGTTGATAAAAAAAATAAGACATTTATTTACAAACCAACTTAACAACGGTTAGACTGTATATTAATAAATGCGTGTTTATGTTTATAGATGAATTAAGAGTTTACATTATACCCAATTAATACTAAATGCATGTCTTCTCGAGGGAGGCTAAGTTCAAAGTGTTTCTATGCCCTTGGTCACTCTTTTATTAATAAAGTTTATGTGAGCTGGGTTGTTTTGATATTTATATGGTAAGTCTTTTAGTGTTTCTAATTTAAGCTTGTCACAGATTTCTAAGGCACTTGCACTACTTTTAAAAATCCCCAAAAAATCCCCTTACTGGAAATTTTGATACTTCACTCGTAGATTCGACTCTCACTACTTTTTAGAATTCCCCAGGTTCCGTATACCTGTGCACACGTACATCCAGGTTAGGTAGGGACATGATGACTCTGGACCTATGTACAGGTGTTCACAGATATTGAGGTTGTGGGGTAGAACAACTAGAAGTGGCCGCACCTGTGTGCTATACCCAGCTAATTGAGCGGTGTTGAGAGAGACCCGAAAGCCTGATGCATTTGGAGTTTGCCTACGTATTTATATGCTACAAAATGCTGATGGCTGCAACGTTAAGAATTAAAATCGCTCCCGTCGAGTGCTCTAGTTCTTTGTAATTACCTGTGAATGTTTATATAACATTTTTCAATTTCAAGTTCAAACTTAGGACAGGGTGATATTTAATTAGTAGGTTTATGCTTTTTAGTAGTTCACAGTATTTAACAAAAGAGAAATCTCGACTCTAAAATGGCAATGCATTCTACTATCTTTATACTAAAAAAAATGCAAAAAACGGGTTTTTTAACTGCTTAAACGCACATAATTTAGTTTTCAGGGCGATAATTTGATTTTAGTATATTTATTTGCGCAGCTTGAACCTTTAAAATATTAATTCGGAAAAGGATCGTGCGACACAATGTTTTTAAACGTATTACCTTTATAACGATGTTAGATTTTCTTAATTTGGATTAGTAAATGTCGAAAGATTACGTTCTAAGCAATTCGATATTTTGGTCAATAGAAATGGTATTTGTTTTTTACAGCAATAAAAATAATTTAAGTGTAAAATTTTTTTTCTTTTAACTCTTGGATGCGCCGATCATCGATCCCTATATTCCCGGTACCTTTCGTATGCTAGACGAAAGCTCTACTTCTGAGTTGCGGTCCCATTGAAATACTTGTGTCAAAAGTGAATACAGATAGACAAAATTTCCCTTAAAAAAAATCACCAGTTCCGCATTTTCAATCAGATTGATGCGATTTTTGGTATATTGTACTCGTATCCCCTTCTTTGTTGGTTCAGGTCGTTCCGTTTTCCAGTACCAAAATATTATGACGCGACGTGTCATGCCAAAACTCGAAAGCGCGTAGCTTAAATAAAACATCGTATAATTTCAGGCGAAAATTCTGGTCACGTGATCGACTTTTCTATAAAAGAATTATTTCTCGAGAAAAAATGAAATTTACCTGAAAATCGATGATTTTACATTTTATGTTTTTACATGCTCGCAAAGGCGCAGCGCGACACGACCACGATAAGGACGCAACTTTAGGTCTGAACAAAAGTGATAATTAATTTTCCAATGGCCGTTTTCGAACTTTGGTTCCAACACTTACATGAATATTCATTATCGAAAATCCAAATGAGAAGGCAAATAAGTAAATTAGAATTAAAAAAAATCCCAGTTTTGTAATAAACTTCTGAACTGAAGTAGAAAAAACTGATTGCTGAGACGTTTGTTATTAACGCTTAAATATAAATGATAAGCAATAATTTGAATAAAACGAATCACCAAAATCTCTGAAAATTGCTCAATATTTATTTATTTATTTATTTATTTACGGATAAACCATTTTACAATTAACAAAGCATTTCATAATTATTAATTAAATATATCATCAAACAATAACAAAATATTAAACCACTTAATCAATATAGGTAAACTATCCAGGTACACAATCCTGATACTAATAATGTTTCAATCACAGCCTAAATGTTTTTTGAGTTGATTTTTGTAACTCTCAACAGATGAATCAAATATATTAATTTGTTTGTTTGCAGATAAAACTCTATTAGCAGATCTTACTAACCGAGTTACTGGCTCATTTAATCCATAATTAGTTCGATGAAAGGGAACATAAACAATTTCATTGTTACTTCTAATACTGTTATATAGAATTCTTAGTTTGAAATGAGCCAGCAACTCAGGGCAATCTATTGCTGCGTTCAAAACCCTATGCAAAAACATAAATCAACAAGAGTGCGCCTTAATTCTAAGGTCATTATGTTTATCTGTCTTCTAATCTCACCATATTCATATTCTTCCCTCTGGTACCCACATCTAAAAGCTACCATCCTTAAAAATTTATTTTGAACTGATTCAACTTCTTTTACATGGCAGTTATAAGATGGCGACGAAACTACTGACCCATATTCTAATATAGGCCGGACTAAACTACAAAAAAGCTTTTTGAAGGTTTGAATCGAAAATCGAAAATCAGAAAAAGTAAGCTTATTATCTAAGTGGATACCCAAATCTCGTATCTCCTCTTTTACTGTTATAGAGGTGTTATCTATTTTATATTCGAATTGAATTGGATTTTTAAGCGTAAAGAATGTTACTGAATAACATTTGTTAACATTTAAGTCCATTTTATTAATCTTGCACCACTCACAAAAAATGTCAAGATATCCTTGAAACTCCTCAGCCTGTGCAAGATATTTTAATGCAATAAATTTTTTTTTATTACGCATGCATCATAGTCAACGATTATCGCACGCTGCAGCGTGCTTAAAATGATGTTTATGATGCGCCTACTTTTTTAAAGGTTGCTATAGAAACATCTGATCATGTCAAATGTGACCTATTAATATATTCGTCAATATATCCCTTAAGTTTAATATTTAAAACATTTTTGAGATTATGATGCATTCGTAATAAAAAATAGCGTATGATATACGTGTATAAGAGGCCTTTAAAGCCCTTGCGACTTACAAAACACTCCGCTGCGCGTCGTGTTTTGAAATATGTCGCGCGTGCTTTAAAGGCCCTCTTATACACTTATATCATAATATACTATTATATCATCCGCAAATTTGAGCAATTTACAGGCTGGGATTTTTAAAACTAGGTCCATTAAAAATATACAAAATAAAATAGGTCCACAGTGGGACCCTTGTGGGACACCTGAGGGTACTTGAATCCTATTTGATACGACGTTATGGATTTTAACTGCCTGGTCTCTATCTGTTATCATACTTTCAATAAAACTTAGAAATGGATCTTTGAATCCCAACAAGTCAAACTTATAAATCAATAAGTCATGGCTGACTCAGTCAAAAGCCTTAACAAAGACTGTATAGACCGAGTCAACCTGTAAACCCTTTTCCAGGCTCTCAGTAATAAAATTGACATACAGAGCCAAGTTTACGTCAGTCGAGCGACCTTTCATGAATCCAAATTGCTCTGGATTAATAATGTTTTTAAATAACGCAGAAAGCCTTACACTAACAAGAGATTCTAGAATCTTTGGTAGCTCCAACTGATTGCAAACCGCCCTGTAGTTGGTCACATCCTCCCTCGGTCCCGATTTATAAATTGGTTTCAAAAAGCTACTTTTTCAAAATGCAGGAAATATCCCTTCTCTTAGACAAGAGTTAAACAGGTTTTGTATTGGTTGTACCAAAGTGCATATCATTTTTTAAGAAAGAACAATGGGACTCCATCAGGTCCTGCGCCCACTTTTGGAGGTGCTTTATCTATGGCTTCAAAAATGTCACCAAGGGAGAACTGAACCAACGAAATGTCAACTAATTTTTAATACGTTATATCTGGAAAAAATTCTACAGTGTCATGAGAATAAACACTCGAGAAGTACTCAGCAAAAAGGTTGGCTGTGTCAGTGCTACATTCGCTATATTTATTACTGTAAAACATTTTTTCAGGCAAACGCTACCCATTTTTTTGACTGTTAATAAAGGACGAAAACTCTTTTGTATTGTCCTGCAAGTTATTTTCTATTTTATTTATGTGTTTTTGATAAGAAATTTTATGCAGCCAACCACAACGATCCCTTAATTCTGAAAATAGATTATAATTATCTATGGTACAATTTTCCTTATATTGCTTATGCGCTACCTTTTTTTGAATGACAAGGCTTCTAAGCTCAGCACTAAACCAACTTGGAAAGTTGGATGTTTTATACTTTTTAAGGGGAACAAATTAGCGAATAGCTTCTAATAAAACTGAATAAAAATATTGATTTTTTTCTTCTAATTTCATATCTCTAAAACATGCGATCCAATTTATACTGGCTAAAAAGTCATTAATAGAAATGTAGTCACCATTCTTAAAGTCCCAAAAATATTCCTCATATTTAAGCAATTTTTGGACATTACTGCAGCCATTTAAGTCAAACTCAACTGCTGTATGATTTTCACTATTACCAAAAACCAAGTCTACTGCTTTCCTTACCTTTAGTTCCTCTATATTAGTAAAGACTAAATCTAAAAACTTACCTCTGTTATTTAGTACCACATTTTTTTGAAAACAATTGAAAAAGCTAAAACAATTTGCAATTGAACCAGATGGCTCGTCAACAGCACAGTGAACACCAAGTCCTACCTCTTCGTTATTCTCCCATATTGAATTTGGCAGGTTATAGTCTCCAGCCACTACAAGCAGATACTCTGGAAATTCTTCACAAATTAACTCAACTGACTCACAATGAGCTAAGTAGCACTGTTCTGGAGAAGGACTAGGGATGTAAATACATCCTAATATATATTTTTGTTTATTTATTTCTACAAGAATAAAAATCTAATAAATTTCTACATTCGGTTGTCTTAATTTATTTTTTTGAGTTTTTAACTCTTTTCTTGCCGCTATGAGGACACCCCCCCCCCCCCACGACTTTTTGAGGTATTTAAACCAGGCATCCTATCACACCTATACAAGTCATAAAAACTATTGCATATTTCATCATCTGAGAAACTATCATTTAGCCAAGTTTCCCCAATCATGATTATATCATACGAACTACATTATGTGCCGTGCCAGTGCATCCTTAAAGTCTTGTATTTTTGTACGCATACCTCCTGTATTTAAGTAGTATATACCTATTTTCTGTTCCCCCTTTGGTTTCCCTGGGAAAAATTTTGTGCATCGCTTTGATGATTTTGACTCTCGGAGTCAAACCTAGCTCTTCTAGACTGAAACCAAAACCTTCGTACGATGACCCCTTGGGGCCATATCTCTGGAACAGTAAGGTTTTCTTTAAACTCCATTGGTATTGTGATTTTAAAAGCCACGTTTTCTCCTTTTACAGGCAGAGGGGCTACTTTGACATTACTTAAACCTGCACATTTCGTCTTAATGTATGATTCAATGGTCTCTGGCTTTGTACCTGCCTTCCCACGCCCTAAATATAGGTAGGGTTTTGGTCCACACTAGTAAAGTCACTGTCATCATCTGTGTTGGATGATGATGATGCATTACCTACTATAATATTTTTGTTGTTACTATT